>CAUYQG010022962.1:0-140468 GCA_963574415.1 Tarsius wallacei
GGCTGCGGTGGCCGGGAGCGGCCACTGCACTCCAGTCTGGGCGACAGAGTGAGACTCCAACTAAAAAAAAAAAAAAAAAGTATTGAGGAAGAAACATGAATTTTGGCATGAGACAGGCTTGGACTGAGAGCCTTCACTTCCTACATGTATGACTTTGGGAAAGTTATTTAATAATTTTGAAATCAGTTTCTTAATTTCAGAGGGTTATAGTATTACTAGCTCATAGATTATTATGAGTATTAAAAGAGAAAAATGTCTATTAAGTGGCTAACACCTAGAACGCACTCAATTTTAAAACAGCGAAATAAATGCATATCAATACATTAACATATATGTGTGTTGAATGGAACAATGAATGTGAAAGCACTTGTCCTCAAGAGAGTGCCAAATGAGTATTAACGTTATTGTTACTATACACTTTAAGTCTCTTAATTTCCAAATGAGAATACAGAGAGAGATTCAAAGAGGTTAGAGACAAGACCTAGCATTTCTTCATCATATTACCCTTATTGAGTCCTGGAGCCTGAAATGCTTATTACAATCAATAAAATAAAGTATAAGTGTAGCCACTTACAGTTTAAAAACCATTCTTGACTATTTTATCTCACTTGGTTTTTCATAGTAATGAGTTAGCTGGTGTATTAGTATTACCCTCATTATACAAAGTATTCTGTGGTTCTTACAGGCAGAGTGACTCCTGTAGCTATTAATTAGCAGAACCAGTTTAAGGGAGTTTTCTGTTAGTAAGATACAAACCGTCCTCATTGAAAGTTAGGATATTAGGGTCTCTGCAGAAGCCTATTCTCATTTTGAATCAGGATACCATTTTCAGGGGTCTGGAAGTTTTCACTCCAAGGCAGTGGCATCCATATAGAAAACAGAAGTAAATAAATCATTTCCAGCATGTGAACATGAAGAACACTCCTTTGGCTGGATTTTTGGAAGTTGTGAGATGAGGAAAAAAAGCCAACATAGACATATTATAGAATTGATCTTGAAATGGCCCTCCTATAATCTACTTCTGAATTTTGTTAGAAAAGCATTCGTTTGCTGTACTTACATCATGAGGGCAAAGATGACCATGTCACAGGCTGTGGGTTCTTATGGAACTTTTACTTCAGCCGAGCATATTTCTTAGATAATGAGCCAGAAATGGGCTGCGGTAATAGTGCCTGTTTGAACAGCCTCTTATCCAGAGAGTATTGGATAGAAATAGTCTTTTTATCAGAAAAGCTCCAGAACAAGAGTTGTGAGTTTTCTATATCCTAAAAAGTGACTGACAAAAAAAAATTTCTATAGATATCCCTGGGAATTTTTTCCAAACCCAAATCCATATGCACACAGAAGATCTATGGTGTGAACTTGACAGTAGTCTGGTTTCCTCTATCCTGTCAACATGAAGTGTACATACACACATCCACACCCATATGCATGTGCTATGAAGAGACCAGGTCTCAAACAAGTGAATCACATCAAAATTTACCACAGCAACTTAAACCTATCAATCATCAAACAATTGTCCTCTTTTTGTCTAAAACTGGAAAAACTTAAGCCATTCATTTTGCCTGCAGTAAAATGCAAGATATGGTAGAAACTTAGTTTAATTTAGAATTTTTCTCTTCTGTGATGCATGAAATATAATGGAAGTAAATATTTATTCTCACTGTATCTGAAGCTTTGTACTTATGTGAAAGCTATTTCCACACATACAGCCTCACTGTCATGAAGATAGAGAGCTGAGAGCAGTGGGTGTTCGCTTTGGGGGTGGGGAATGGGTTGTCATTCTCTTAGTAAATAACTGAGGCAGCATGATGAGAAGAATGCTTCATTAACCAGCCAGCAATTGGGGGAATGGAGAGCACGGTGTATTCCTTCCACCCCCTCTCTCCTGCAGTGGACACATGAACACACAGACACAGATGTCACTAAAGTCTACATGTAGCCTCACAGATTTTTTTCTGCTAGGCCAGAAACAGCTTTCCTGCATTAACACATCAAGTATAATGGGCAGCCTGGAGAAGCATCTCTGCATACTCCCTATCCTCGGCCCTTCTTCCCCATAGATCCTCCACTATTGCACGCTAATTGTACATATCGTCAGAACAGATATCTTACCCCAGGTTATACACAGTTAGAATCCAGGAATCTTCAACTGTGAGATGGTGGATAGCCAGAACTCAGGTAGACTGGAGTGCTGTGGTTTCCTCCAAGGGCCAAAAAACCCAACATAGCCTGGTTTCCCTGGCTTTCTATGCTTTATGCATAGTACTGCACAGTTGTTTACAGAGCAAATGTGCCCCTTCCTTGTTCAGAGAATGCAGTTTTCTACAAGGGAGTGGATAGCAGCAGTATTTGTTAAGAGTCGTACCTCACAAACCTCTAATACAGCATCCTGTGTGTGCAGATATCCTATCCAGTCTCAACTCCCCTGCTCTGTTTGGGGATCAGGATACAGTGATGAAAGCCATCCAGGAGGCTCGGAAGATGCGAGAACAGATCCAGCGGGAGCAACAGCAGCAACAACCACATGGTGTTGATGGGAAACTGTCCTCCATAAATAATATGGGGCTGAACAACTGCAGGAATGAAAAGGTAAAACTCGATTCCCTCCATCACTGGATCTGCTAGACCCATTGACTCACCCTCATCTGGCTTTTTCCAGGCTCTCAAGTACCAACCTGCAGCCGTAGATGTGGGCTTCCAACCTGATGGCTGTCTTATGTTTCATTAAAATCGGCCATGTGTCTCACTGAAGCATGACTGCTGATTAACAAAAAATACACTCTTTCCCACTTAGTGTGGGTTGTCTCCTAGGCCCAACCTACCTGCCTGCTGGTGTGTCCTACTGTCACGTTACAAAATATTTAGATGTATCTTACAATAAAGGGGATATATGATATTATTAGAATAAAAAGAGTATCAGCATATTTTTTTCTTTTGAGTCAGAGTCTCACTTTGTCGCCCAGGCTGGAGTGCAGTGGCATGCTCACGGCCACCCCAGCGTCCACCTGCTGGACTCAGGCGATCCTTCCGCCTCAGCCTTCCAAGAGCATATTTTAAAAGGAAGACACATATATGCTCACAACGAAGGCTAATGTTTTACTGTGACTCACCATTAAATGTAATACTAAGCTTCCTATCAACCAGAAAAAAAAAGCAAAACAATTTGCAAAATGCACTCATTTATTTTTTGATTCAGCAAATTATTTATTGAGTACTTTTTAATGAGGGACTCTGTTCTTGGCACTAGAAACACAGCAGTGACCAAATCTGACACAAATCCCTGCTCTCATAGAGCTTGCATTCTAATAGGGAGACACAGACAATGTAGAAATAACCAATTATTTCTAATTCTAATTAATTCTAATAATTCTACTATTAATTCTACTATTAATTCTAATAATGCTGGAAGGTGAACAAATGCCAGGAGAAAAAAATAGAAGCCTGTTAAGGGGCTAGGGATTTGGGAGTTGTTACATTAGATGGAGTGGAGAGGACTCTGCGTAAGTGGCATCCAGTAGAGGTCTGAGTGAAGCAGTAGGCCATATGAGGGGCGGGAGCAAGAGCGCTCCTGACAGCGGGAACTATGAGCAGAGAGGCCCTTCCAGGGTCGGACCAGCACCAGGGAGACAGTGTGGCAAGAGTGGCCTGAGGGAAAGACCAGCAGGGGGACCCGAAGTAAAAATGATAGGCTGGGGAGGAACCTGTTAGACCTGGTAGGCCCTGAAAGGGCTTTTCGTTTTCTTCTGCAGAATGGGAACCCCTAGACCTGTTTTGTTCAGAGTGTTGCCATGGTCTGATTTACATACAAAAGGATCATTCTTCCTGCTGTGGAGGAATGGACTATGGGGTGGAAAAATGGAAACAAGGAGACAAGTGGAGAGGCCATTGCAGTAGGCTGGGTGAGAAATGCTGAGTATCCGATAGAATGAAATCTGGCTTTTTTTTTTTTAAGAGATGAAAATACTTTCCCAGAACTAAATTGTGAGAGCTTTTTTATTTTCCTTTTTAAAAATGGGAACTATATAGGAACAAATGAGTGATGTGATGGGCAATGTTTTTGGTAACAATTTTAGAGTAATTAAAAAAATATTTCATTCATATGTTTATTCAGTAAGGACTCAGAATATAACATATTGAAGTCAGGACCAAGGGCCTCCTACTGGTTTCAGTCCTTGCTAAGTGTAGCATGGGTGCTGTGGTAAAGACTCCATCTATCAGAATATGATTTGTAGATTCCTCAGGTCCTAGGAGGATTTTTAAATTAGTATGTGGAAGAAGTCATGAGGGAAGTATGTAGTCAAGTGTGTGCTCACCCAAGCATTTAAATACATAGCCATATCCAGGGTGTTTATTTGTTTTTCTTTGTCTCTCCTTTTCTGAAGGTATTGTGGTATGAGACTGAGAATGTGAGTATATTTGTTTCCTAGTGGGTTGCTTGAAACAACAGAAATATATTCTCTCCCAATTCTGGAGGCCAGTCCCAAATCAAGGTGGCAGCAATGCCATGCTTCCTTCCTCTGAAGGCTCCAGGGAAGACTCTTCCCTTGCCTCTTTCTAGTTTCTGATGGTGGCTGGCAGTCCTTGCCATTCCTTGACTTATGGGGGCACTACTCCAATAGCTACCCTCCATCTTCCGTGGTTGTCTTCCCTCTGAGTGTGTCTAAGTGTTTCCAAATCTCTCCTTCTAAGGACATCAGCCAGTGGATTTAGGGTCCACTGCAATCCAGTGTGATCTTATTTTAACTTAGTTACATCTGCAAAGACTGTGTTTCTAAATAAGTTTACACCACAGGTACCAAAGATTAAGACTTGGACATATTTTAAGGGGTGCACAATTCAACCCATTAGAGTGGGATACAGAGCCATCCTTCATGCTGAATCAACCTTTCACCCTTGCTTGTTGTACTAAACTCTTTGGCTATGCTAGGAGACAGCTGGGGTACAGGGGGATGGGAAGGAGTTTATGAAGATGGGCTTATGATGGGACTTTCAAAGCATGTGTGTGATCCAAGCCCTCATGCAGATTAGGAAGTTTAGCTCTAAAAGAGTGCTAACTTCCCAAAGTTTGGTAAAGAATTTGTACCTTCATTTCTCACTGCATTGAGTTACTGATGTTAATTAACATCATGTGTGTGTGTGTGTGTGTGTGTGTGTGTGTGTGTGTGTGTGTAAAATGACGGTGGGTCTTCTGGTGCCTGCTAGGCCATAAACTTTTGTATACTTGGGATTAGTCATGTGCATGCCAGTCACTGGTTCTGTTCAACGATGAAATGCCCCATTCCCCACTAAGTGTCCCATCCCATTCTGAACCCTTGGCTTAGGAGGCAGAGACCCTCTTTATGAGCTGCCTGAAGAAATGGTTATGTATACAGTGTAGTTTCAGACCAGCAAGAGAAGAAAAGCCTTGCCCCAAATCTTTTCTGCCACAAAAGATTGACAACACGGGGTCAGTCTTTTGACCTAAGACATGGTCTTCTGCTTAGTGAAAATGCCGTGAAATAATAATTTAATCTTACTGTGAATAACTTCATAAGATCCTTTTGTGTGATGTGGGTAAGCTAGCAAGTTTTGGCAGTGGAAAATTGGGTTAAAAACAAGAGAACAGGTACCTACAGAGCCATTGCCCACTTTACAATTTTGCAAAGGACTAATTTTAAAATTAGTTTGAGAAGCACATCAGTGACTTTTAAAATTCAGTCTTTTAAATTATTTTTATTTATTAGTTATCAAATGAAAGTAATATATGGTTATTAGAAAATCCTAATAAGACAGAAAGCTATATAGTGAAAAAGCTAATCACCATTGTCACCCCATTAACTAGCATTAATTATCCAGAAATTTTCTTTGAGTAGTAACAATCATTAGTGATTCAGAAATTTTCTTTGCTTAAATGAAAAAATGTTAATGAGCTAAAAATACATATTCTCACTTGGAACAGTAGTCACTGAGTTGTCCCTTATCTACTGTATGATCTTTGGCAAGTTGATTAACTTCTCTGAACCTCAGTTTCTTCATCTATAAAATGAAAGTACCGATTTAGACTATAATGAAATAAGACACATGTGAATGCACCTAGCACAGGTCCTTATCATATGTTTCCCTTTAAATAATGAATGGCCCTTGAATACATAGAACAAATATACTGGTTTTGGTTTTATTTCTGTTTTTCTATAAAGGTTTTATTAGGCAAAGAGGGATGAGGGGGTTCCGTCCTTCTTGGCAGCCTGTTTCCTCATGGTGGCCAGGATGTTGCTCAGCTCCTCGCGCTTCTCATTGACATGGTTGTGTGTCCCTGCCCCTTTCTTGATGAACTACAGGGCCCCTTGTCTTTGGAGAAATTCAGTAGCTTTGCGGCGCATGGCTTGTGTGGGGCCAACCCGTGCACCTTTCAGATCGTGTCCTACATGGACCTGAAGTGCTTGGTGAGGCAGTGACAGCGGCGGCAGTGGCATTCGTGCCCCGGGTTGCCCACATTCTTGCTCACCCTGTGGCCCTTGTTGAGGCTCACAGCCATGGGTCAGCACAGAGCCATGGCCGCTGCTTTTCAAGGGTTGCGGTGGCAGAAAGGCACAACTATTACTGTTTTGTCACAGATATGAGATCCTCACACAGTAATGGGAGAGTCAGCAGAAAGAAAGAGTAGAGTTCTCAGATGTTTCCATATTGGCCAACTCTCATAGTTGAACTCTTTTTTCAATTGGGTTAATACACAAAGCATTGGAACTCCCGGAACTTACAAGCATCTTACAAGGTGTAGTTGGTTTATTAGGTTAAGTCAGAATTTCCCAACCTTGACATTATTGACATTTTTGACTAGATAATTATTTGTTGTGGGAGGAGGATCTGGCCTCTACTTACTAGATATATTTCCCCCCTGCAGCTTTTGTGACAACCAAATATGTCTCCAGATCTTGGCAAATGCCCCTTAGGGAAAGAAGAACAAAATTACCCCTAGTTGAGACCCACTGGGCTAAATCATACCTTGCTTCCAAAGTGAGTCTCTCTGTTTGACACTGTGACCCTGTGTCTTAGCTTGATCTGCAATAACAAATAGCATAAACTGAGTGACTTAAACCACAAAAGTTTATTCTCTCAGTTCTAGAGGCTGGAAGTCCAAGATCAGAGTGCCTGCATGATTAGGTTCTGGTAATGGCCTTCTTCTTGGCTGGTAAATAGACATCTTCTTGCTGTATACTCACATGAAAAAGAGAGCTCTGGTCTCTTCATCTTCTTTTAAGGGCACCAATCTCATGGGGAATTACCTAATTACCTCCCCAAGGCCCACCTCCAATGTCCTATTGTGGATTAGGGGATTAGGGATTCAACATACGGATTTTGAGGGAGCACAAACATTTTGTCCATAGCATCCTATATTGTTGAATTTATATCATTAGTTGAAGCTCAAACTTAGACACTGTTAACTCCAAATTCTACAGATTAATTTGAAATATTTCTCATTGACTTCTGAATTCATTTGGGAGGAAGAAGTCTGCAGTTTAAAGGAATAAAACTTGATTTTGCTTGGGAAGACATGGGAGAAAGATGAGTGATGAGATTAGGATTGAAAAACAAATAAATAAATCAGAACGTGGCCTATAACATATCACACCAAGTATAACTGAGTCCCAGAAGGTAAGCTGCAGAGTGATCCCCACAAAACCAGGAACCCCTTGTTTCTAGTTGAAGGGAATTGTCTCAAGAGATAACTCTACTGAGGTTGAATTTGGGGCACTAGAAAAGTTCATGATTAGGGATGTTGTGTTCATGAACTCTCCTCCTTGACCTGATTTCCCTCCTGCATAATGTTTTGCACATATATTTTGTGATCTGTAGGCTTCATTTAGTATCTATCCTTGCTTGTTAGGTTAGTTGCAGTCAGAAGAATAAAGAACAGAACTAACAGAAAAGTATCCATTTAATTTTGTGAGGTTCTGTGGGGTACTACGTGTTCTTTTGAGAACCAGATTTTCTTCAGAGTCAAAGAAGGTAAATATATAATGTGCAATTAAACTGGAAAATGGATTGTGACAAATTCAATTTAACTGTCTCCAAAATTGTCTACTTTGAAATTATCTGTTTTCTTAAAGATCTATGAATTAGATTTATGAATTTGTTCTTTGTAGTCCATAATACAGTTTTATATGATTTTTCATGGTGTTGCTGTCACAAAGCCCTATAATTTATTAAGCACACCTCTTCTCTTTCTTGTTTGGACATTCTTTACAAAGAAGCATGGCACAAGTTTGGGTTCCCTGGGAACCTCACCCCTGAATGAACCTGGGAACCCAAGAAGCTGCCACTGTCACCGCAGCTGACATAGGGCTGCTGGAGCAGAGAGGTGACCACAGTGGTGGTGGCAGCTCCTTGGGTTCCCAGGTTTATCAGGGAGTGCTCTTAGGATTGTCACCTGTGGAAGGAAGAGGACAAACGTCTGGGCAACACAGTGACTCCCTGTCTCTAAAAAAATAAGAAAAGAAGCAAGACTAGGCAAAGGGAAAAGCTGCGCTGTGGTGTAATCTCAATAAGGCCTCAGGGAGCCCCATAGGAAGCTTCAAGGCTGCCACGGCCATTCAGAATTGTCCCCAGTTGGGGTGAAGGGGAGAGCTTTTATAGACTTGTGTCAACCAGTCATTGGATGAGGGCTACAATTGGAAGAAGATTGACTTTGTGTGAGGTGATGCTTTTCAGCTATGGCAATGCTGAGGAGAGTCGACAGCTAAGAACTAGCTACTGACTGCATTTCCAGCAGCCGAGGGAAGAAATCTTCCAGGCTGGCCTGAAGGGAAGTCTGGGCAGCACACCACAGTGTCCACTGTAGTGTGATACATTTAGTGCCATTAGATGTATATAAGACAGGGTTCGTATGTATCATAAAAGTGGGCCGGCATCCACCACACCGGCATGGGGTGCCGTGTCTTTATAACACATGTTGAATTGAATATATGAGTCTGCCCATATGAATACGTTTACTCATGGTGTGTTTCATTTTATTGGGTAAAGCCCTATTTTGGCACTTTAAAATGAAACATTGTTGACCTGATCAGCCAGAACGGCACCAATGGAGTTGTTCTGGTCGACTGTGTCACAGGGTATCTAGGATCCGTTAAATATATAGATTGTAGGAACAATAGACTGTAACGGCACCCGAGGAGCTGTTATGCTCCATCATTTCCACATAGCTTCTGGCACGGATTGCTAGTGTCCTGCCAGCAGAAGTCTAAGTTAACTGCCCTGGGTTGTAGCTTTCCACACCAAGAACACCCGCCATCTCCATCCCTGTCTAAGTACCAGTGCAATTAGATCATATTATTGGCTAATTGCTTACCAAATTTTGTTGTTTTGACATCTCTAAGATAGAGAGTATTTTAGTCATGACAATACATAGCAGAATTTTAATTAGGCTGCTTCTAAATATCCTCAGAGCTAAGCTAAGGGTATTTGACTAGAAGGGAGGCAAGGCAGGGTAGGACTTTTTAATAAAGGGATAGATGTTACAGTTTTCCCTTCCATACATTGAAGCAATTACGTCTGATTAAATGTGATGTTCCTTTCAATTCTTTCACTGTACAGTTTTAAGCCCACCAATACACTTCAGAGCAGGTAAAATGTGATAATAGTGTACGTTTCTGACCCTCTTGATGCTGACTTGGTGATTGGTTAGAATGCTTCTCAGCATAGGTATTGTGTGAACCAAATACTTAAACTGACTGCCTACTGACCACAGCTACTCAAAAATAAGCAGATTACGCATTCATATGCATTTAACCTGAGTTACTGTTCCTTCATCTTCTGGGAATCACTTGACAAAAATGCTTGACATCATCAGGTGTCAAAATGAGCTATAGTGAACTCTATTATCACATTTTACCTGCTCTGAAGTATATTGGTGGGCTTAAAACTGTAGAGTGAAAGAATTGAAAGGAATAGCACATTGAATCAGATGTAATTGCTTCAATGTATGGAAGGGAAAACTGAAACCTAGAGAAAAAAAGGACTTATCCATAGTCATAGTGTATTTGTGGCAGGGCAGGAATTAAATCTTTGCTTTCCTAATTCCTGGTTAATAATATTTCTGCTTATAAAACAGTATCAGATTCATTTTTTAATTGCCTATGATATCTTTAAGCCTATTTTATACAAAAGTACATTTTACATTAGCAATCTTAAACCTTTGATGACATATAGCAGAGGATAAGCACACAAAACTACAAGCAGAAACACATACGCTCCTTGCTTTCTGTATACCTGTCACATCTACCTGGATAAGGCATTCTTCCTGCCATGGTGTCTGTTGGTTCTGGTTCTGCAAAGATATTCATCTGGGAACAGAAGATTGAATCTTGCTGGTAGAGACAAAGAAACAAAGGAGGTGGCTAGGTCAGGAGCAGTAACAGAATTAAAGGCCACATAGTAGATTACGAAGAGCATGGACTCTGGAGTTGATTAATCCTGGGTCTAAGTTCTCCCTGTGCTGTTTTCTAATGGTTTTACTTAAGTAAATTACTTAACCTCTCTAAATCTCAGTGACAATACCTATCAAATAGAGATAATTATCTCCTTTTTGAAGGGCTGTTTTAAGGAGGAACATCTGTAAAGCACATATCTTGCACAAGAGATGCTCAATTAATATCAGTTTCTTTCTCACTTTGTCAGACAGCTTGCCAAATTTGTTGTTAATTTAAAAAAATTTTCTCTTTGATATTCTTCAGTGGTGAAGGGGTCAACTTATTGCTCCTTGGGGCCAAAATGTCTTAAGATAGAATGAAAGGTTTGTGGGATGCTAATAGGCAGCTTCTTACAAAGTCAAGCTATGCATTTTTCTTTTTAATTCTTAAAGTAACTTGTATAAACTAGCTACCTGCTAGGATCTGGTCACAGCCAACATAATAGCACTCAAATCTGATTATGGTAGTATACTAGGGAACTTTCGTTCCTACTAATTTAATGCATTATTTAATAAATTTTCACAAAAGCAGAATTTCAATCTATAATTTTCTGAAAACACTTAACCTGATGTTTGATAACTATATACATTTCTCATGCCCAAATAATATTTTTTCAATGAAATAAAGAGGAAAACAATAACCTAATCATTGAGGCACACTGTAAACTTGTTCCTATTTATTAAAAAAAGCTGTTGTTCATTTTTAGAAAGTGTAGAGTCTTGCTTCTTACTCATACTCCACAAAAATATCAGAACAGTATATCAGTATCACACTGATGTAATACTGCCCCCTTTTATTGGAAAAGAAAAACATGCTGGACATCTTCTGCTTCACATTGTCAATTACCATAGCTCCTTATTATTTATACAATTGATTCAGGTATTCATTGTTGCGTGACAGGATCAATTTAGACAGAAGATCAATATAGCTGTACAACAATAAGTAAAAGGGGCTTGTGAGAAAATTATTTAGCAAAGTGTGTTTGGAATGAGTGAGCTTCTTATATAGCTCACAAGCGAGTGAAGTTTTGTTGTTTTCAAAGGTACACGTAGTACTAACTAATCAGAATTGTCATTTTTGTGAGCAGTTGACTGACATGTTCAGTTGCAGTGGTTTTCTATGTCAACCTGTTCCCAAGATAACAACTTGTACTTTGAGTACTGCGGGGCACATTAGAGATTTTGCAGGAAGAAAACAAGTTCTAATTGTAATCCTCTTCATTTGCAAAGCACAGCGGTAGTCAGTGTTTAAAAATCATTTGTTTAGCACTCTGTATGTCATGATAAAGGGATTTTTTATAGCGCTTCTATGTTCCAAAATAGTCGTATATATATTACTTCTCTTGAACCTTTCCAAATTCAGGAGTGTAGGTATTACTATCCCTGTTTCACAGATGAAGAAACTGAGACAGGCTGGAGATCACTTTACTCCTGCTTTTCTTCTCTCCATCATTACATTTGTTCCTACATCTCTGTGAGGTTGATCGCACAATCGTACTTAAAATCTACAACAAAATACACTTCTGAGTTTCAAACACCAATTTAATAAAGTGAGGCTAAAATTATGAGCTAAAGAAGTGCATCTAGATATATGTGCTTCATACATATTCCTTTGAAATGAATAGCTATGTTTAAGCCTATGATAGTGTTTTTCTAAAAGAATAAACACAGATCAAAAGTGCTATAAAATTAGAAAAAAACAAGGTAAATTTTATTAATGTTGGATTTTGCATTTGAACTTAAAACATTGGGCAACTATGAAGTTTCCTATGTAGGCTCCTGGCTGAATGTAATCATTAAGTTCTTTTTATTTCTGTTGTCAGGGCTACTTGACTGGTTGCTTAGCTACTAGTTTAAGGTCTAATTCATAAAAAACAACAACAAACTTGTTTGGCTCTTTTCTTCTCTGCACTTTAAAAGGAGAAAATGGTGAGAATTTATAAAGGTTTATAAGTTCACAATATTTCCTAGGGAAAGGTGTGGAGATAAGAACAAATGTAAAGCTTCTATGACAGTTTTTAGAACTTTTAAAGAAAAAAATAAAGCTTTTAGCTTTGTTTACAAGTGTTTTAGTCAAAAGTCCACATCTAGTTAATGTATCTCCTAGTGAAAGGGTTAGAATCAGTATATCCAGTTAATAATTCTGCATACATTCTCTGAAAGAGTTGTTGGTTCTAATAGGTATGGAGCAAATTTATTAATTATGAGGACTTTATAGATGTAACCTCCCACTATGGCAGGTACTTTCTAATCCTTAATCCTTCTAGATCTAATCGCTTCTAGATGTAATCTCTTAATCCTTCTAGACCAGCTGTTCTCAACTCTTTTGGTCTCAGGGCCCTTTTACAACCTTAGACATTATTAAAAACCCCACTGACTTTTGATTTATATGGGATATATCATTCATCATTATTAGATATTAAAACTAAAATAATAAAAATATTTATTTTACAATATTAAGTGATTCATTAAATGTTAATATAAATAACATTTTCTAGGATTAACTATATTTTTCAAAGTAAAAACCAGAAGAATGGCTTTGTTTTACATTTTAACAAATCCCTTTAATGTCTGACTTATTAAAAGGTGTCTTGGTTCTGGTATCTGGTTTTGTGTTCAAATTATATCATTGCATGTAGCTTCTGAAAAACTTCCTTGTACACTCAAGAGAGAATAGGAATTAAAAAGGCAAACAATGTCATAGTATTTTTATGGAAAAAATTTTAGGCTAGTAGACTCTCTAAAAGGGTCTTTGAGATTATCTGGAGGGGGATACTTTGAATATATGGTATTCTAGATTATGTAAAACATATACATGCATTGTGTGTTTAATTGTATTCACCTTAACTTTAATAACTATCTTCACTGAGCAAACATTGTAAATATTTTTAAATGACTGCTGGTTTTATTCTATTTGAGTTAAAGAGAAAAACAGTCAATAAAATTATGTTACTTATACTTTGCCTTGATGCAAAAGTAATTTTTGGGTGGTTTGCAGTCATTAAAAACTAAATAGAGCTGGGCTCGGTGGCTCAGCCTGTAATCCCAGCACTTTGGGAGGTCAAAGCGAGTGGATTGCCTGAGGCCATGGGTTCGAGACCCGCCTGGGCAACATGATGAGACCTCGTCTTTACAGTAAATCAAAAATTAGCTGGGTGTGGTAGCACGCGCCTGTAGGTCTGGCTACTTGGAAGGGTGAGGCGGAAGGATAGCCAGCGCCCGGCAGATTGAGGCTGCGGTGGCCGGGAGCATGCCACTGCACTCAAGTCTGGGCCACATAGTGAAACTCAAAAAAAAAAAAAAAAAACTAGAGAGAGGAGATAGTGGGGAAGAAAAATTAAGGTAGGTAAGTAAGATAAAACTGAGATCAGGTAAGTACACAACAGTTGTTGTCATACATGTTTGCCTAATTGCTAAAGTGGGGCCACAGACTTGTTTGTGAGCTTCCGGGTAACCAGGCAAAAAGAAATGTGTTACAACTTCCTCTGTACCTTTGCCATGTAAATAAAACAGCCTCTTAGGAGAAACATGACTCTTCTCCTGTGGGTCCTCATAAAAGCCTGAAACATATCTAAGAATATTCCTACAATGTTCCTATTCATGTCGAGAACTACAGTAATTTCCCAGGGCTATTAACAAATCTTTCATTTATCTTTGAGATCCATTTTTACCTAGAGTTCCTTGCCTTAGTTTGCGTAAAGTGACTGACATCACATTCTTCTATACAGCACTTTAGCCCATGGACACACTTATTTTCAATTCTATTCTATTTTTATTAACTTACTATATACAAAGGCATAGTATTGGACATGCATACTGGAAAGGTAAACCAGAGTCCAATCCTGGCTTTATCACTTATTAAGTTACTGTCTCAGAGACTCAGTTCCCTCTTCTGTAAAATGTCAGGATTTGAGAATTAAATAACTCGATATTAAACTTCCTAGTAAAATATCTTATGTACATATCAGGCGTTTAATAAATATTTCCTCCCTTCCTTCCTCTTTCCCATTCTCCTTCTTTTCTTCTCTCTCCCTTCTTCTCTCCTTCCCTCCTTTCCTTAACTTCCCATCCACTTGAGTAAGTGAGGTTGTGGACAAGAGCAAGGGCTTTGGAGTTAGCCCAAATGTCTCCAACTGAGAAATGGCAATATTCATAGTTTCTATGGTACAAGGTTTAGTTGTGACAATTCAATAAAGTACAGTCATCCCTCAGTATCCTCAGGGGATTGATTCAAGGACCCCACTTTCCCACCTGAAGATTCTAAGATCCCCAGACGCTCAACTCCCTTGTAGAAAATGGCATTGTATTTGCATAGAGCCCAGACATACTCTCCCATATACTTTACATCAGCTCCAGATTACTTATAATACCTAATACTATGCAAATGCTATGCAAATAGTTATTATACTGTATTTTTTATTTGTATTGTTTTTATGGTTGAATTGTTATTTTTAAAATTTTAAATTCTTTAAATATTTTCCATCCAAGGTCAGTCGAATCTGCAGGTACAGAACCTGCGGATAGGCTATACTCTATGTAAAGGGCTTTGTTCAGTATCTGAAACATAACTGGTAGAAAAGCAGACTGAAAGAGTTTATTGCCATGGCTAGTTGAAGTTTTTTCTTTTTATATAATTGCGAGCCATTGAAGGTGTTTGTGGATGGGGCACATTTAATCTGAACTGCATTTTAAGAAGAATATTATGGTGGTAGTTTAAATAAAGCACGGGAGAGACCTTTAGAGAAGTGTGGAAGAATGAGAAGAGTGCGTGCTCCTTGAAGCCAGAGTGACCTGGGCTTCTGATTCTGTTTCCGTAACTCACCAGCTCTGTGACCTCTCTGAGCCTCGGTGTCCTCATCTGTGATTAATAACACTTCGTTCCCTTGGTTGTTGCAGGATTCATCAAAAAAGTGTAAGCCAGATCCCTAGGATTATACCTTTAAAAATCCATTTTCTTGCCTGTGGGATTCCCAAGACCATTTCTGCAGGTAGAACTCCATTTGATATTTATTTAAATCTGCCTTAGACTGTTTTTGCATTCCTGCCCTTCCTGAACGGATAGCCTGTACTGTTGGACTTTTCCAGTGGAATGAGAACCAATGTGCAGAGGAAGGATTTATCACAAGTGTCAAGTGACTTAATGCTGCATCACCCCACATAAAGAAATTAATAAAGTATTCCTGAAGAATTCTCAACCTCCAAATTAGATCAGTTCCACCTAGATGGCTTCAGAATCCACATAGTATACTAAAGAATTTTTAAATATCTGAGCTGCAGGAAAATAAAAAAGAAAACTCATGTTGTCAGTAATTTTTCAGTTATTTTTAAAAGTGCACATTAAAGAAAAAATATATATAGTTATGATTATCATCAAAACAAAATATTAGGTTTGAAGTCATTTGATTGTGGGAAAGTTTTTAAAGATAAGACTGAGAACATTTAAATGACAAATCACATTTTTAAAAGACTGGTAAAACTTGAACACTTAAAGTTGGGTTCAGTTTAAGATACAACCTTAGGAAGTCTGAGTAGATACTAAACTAGTATCCTAAGTTTTCACAAAGCTCTTGAGACAGTACAAACTGCCTCCTAAGTTTAACAAAGAATTTGTCTAAGTTCTGACTTTTAGACTTCTCAGAGAAGCGTAAGTGGCCAGTGGAAAACACACTGTGTTGTTTTACTGTCTGCACGCCTTTGAGAAACTGAATCCACCCGGATTTCCCAGAGCTAGGAGGAAGGTGCTTTGCATAAAAACTGTGTGAAGTTTCATTATAATACTGTAAGAAAGCGTTTGGCAGTAATGGGAAACTGTTGGGGGGGGTGGGATTGGCAGTAGAGGGAAGCTGCTAGGAGAGGGAGGGACATACCTCATTGACATAATCAATGTTTGTATACCTAACCCTGAATTGCACCCCACATCTTTATAATAAAAAAAAGAAAAGAATTGACAGTAGCGGGAAACAGCAGGGGCATGGGGCAGTGGGGAGGTGGGATTGGCAGTAGTGAGAAACTACCTGGGGAAGGGGGGACACACCTCATCAACAAGGGTAACTGCACAGTGAATATTTGTATACCTAATCCTGAACTGTACCTCACAATTTTAAAATAAAAAATTTGAAAGTGGAAAAAAAAAGCGACTTCAGGAAAATAATAGCATCATGGACAATGAAAACCTTATGTTATGGTAATGTCAGTTCCCTAAGAAGACTTATTTTTTTCCTTTCTCATTCATATTTTATTAAGATGTCCTTGCAGAAAATCAATCAATTATACAACCTTAAATATTATGTGAATCATCTTACTAAATACATGAAGACTGGAACCCCCATCCTATATGGCATTTCATTTTACAAATACTTTTACATTTAATAGCCATGGAATAGAAAAGAACTTTAAAAAACAACTTTGACTCTATACAAATGTTAGTATCAAAAAACAGCTGAAGCTTAAATTTTAAGATCTACAAGATAAGTGAAATGAAATGTCAACATTTATTGAAGTATTACATTCTTGTCTCTTTCCACTATATACATGTATATTTTTTATTTAATAAAAATATGTTATGTATATATATTTTTTTAAAAAGCTGTGTAAAGTTTCTTCGTACTTTGGCATCCCATTTCATGGATTCTGACTTTAGCATGTCCTGAAGGTTTTCCTTCGGGATCTTTGCCCTGGAAATTAGGGATTTAATGTCTTCCCTGTCCATGGATTTCTGAGGGACCCTACAAAAATCTCTTACTCAATTTCCATTCTTACAGAATCATAATAAATTGAGCACATTTTCTCTTGTCCAGTGATGATAGATCTTTTCCCCGTAGAGATATGAAGTTATTAACTTTTTGGCATTTATAGAAGTATAGTAAGAATTCATATATTCAGCACTCTCACAACCAAAACACCATCAGCCAGAACTTCTTCATCATACTGTAAGAGTAGTTGAATCAGAGATAAAAGAGCCCTTGGAGATCATATAGTACATTAGGTGAGGAAACTGAGGCAGAGAGAAGTGAAATGACAACCCTGGTGCAACCACAGGGCATTCGTGAGACTGCAACCAGACCCTTATTTTTCTGGCCCTCAGTCTGTGTGCTTTCCAGATTTTACACTGTTGTTTGTGCGGACCAAAGATGTTTATGGTGGTGACTCTGAAGCATCGTATGGTCTCAAAGTACTGAATTTAGTCTTAGTGCTGCTTATATTATCATATGTTATAATCCTTGCCAATAGTGGTGTCAAGGATGGCATATATTGTATATGATAACTTGACTAAACAGAGTATATAGTTAAATGGAACTTTCATTTTTTAGGCATACCTGGCAGATATCAGGTGCTCAATATAATACTGGCTGATTGATGCAGTAACAGAATTTTCTGTAATTACGTTTTTATATAAAATTTTAGTTCCTTATAGATCAATTAAAAAAAACTATTAATATTTAAGTCTTCACAGCAGTAGATGAGGTGGATAATATAATATTTTAACTCTTGCTTTTCCTAGGAAGATCTCTTTGCTGGTTGTGGTTTTAATAACGTGGTAATAAGAACAATCACTAAAACTTCACTGTTTTAATTGTTTGCCAAACATTTTTCACATTGATTAATTATCATTAATCTGAATAATACTTAGAACTAGAATTTTTATCCTTCCTCTTCTACAGATGAGGATGAGGTTCAAAGAGCTCAAATCGTATGCTTACATTCACACAGGTAATGTTAAAATTAAAGCTCTTCAGAGTTCCTGTTGTAAAATCCCATATTCTTCCCACAATAGCAGACAGACTTCACCTTCTTCCCAATACCATCCCTGACATCTTGTCATGATGATCCCTGAATAGAAGGGCACAGACTGCACGTTAGCTATAGCTCTATACGATGTATGTGCATGAGGGTACTATGTGTGCGTGCATCTCTGTGAGTGTTCACGTGTGTCTTTTTCATTGTGGGTGTAAATTTATATGTGAGTCTTTCTGTGTGGGTCTGCTCCCTGTGTGTGCATATACATTTGTGTATGGCCATCTATCTGTCCATATGTGTGTTTCTATCTATGGCAGTGGGGATCTGCAGTGTGTCTGGCTGTCTGTGTGCATCTGTGAGCGAGTCTATGTATTTGTCAGTATCTCTTTGTTTCTGTGTGCCTGTCTCAATGTGTGCCTGCCTGCAATTGTGTGTCTGTGGGTCTGTGTCTGAGTCTTTCCCTGAATCTGTTGACAGTCTGCCTGTGCCTGTTGACCTGGGTGTGTACGTGAGACTGTCTGTATGACAATGTATGCGTGCCTGTCTGTAGAAGCCTTTAACGTGTATGCTCTACTCTCTTTGTTGTGCTAATTATTAATACGCTTGGTGTTTTCAGTTTCTGCTGGTAGGCCCAGAGCTGCAAATAGAGAGTATGAGTGGAAATTCTGCACATGGATATGTTTTATAAATTCTTTTTGTCACTGCTTCCTTCTCAGCATTGTCTTAAGTGTGGTTGTCAAAAATATGCCATCGGGAGAAGCCTGGCAGAAGTTCACTTATAGCTAAGATCCAGTTTGCAGTCTTTGACATTTGCAACTAAGATTAGAATTTCCCAAAGTGCCGTCTTCCCACTATGGTTGGAAATGCTTGCTTTTATTTTTGGTGCAACCCTGATTTGCCCTTTATATCTTTTTATAAATAATGTCAACAGCATTGGTTCTGAAATAACACAAGGGGTGTCTTGTAAAATGCATAGACCAGTGGCCTTGGTTCTCATATTGTCTAGGCTGCAGGAGTCCCCTGTAGTTCTCAATAAAGAAGATCACTCTAAGTTGTTCTCGTCCCATATTGAGAATCAACGTAATTTTTGTAAAGAGAGAAACCATGCATTTGGCGTCCTCAATATCCTTTAGCATCAGCATTAAAAGTAATCTCAATTTTCTCATCTGTAAAATGGGGACAAGAAGGCAGGTATCATCTCTAATTTGAAGAAACATTTTAGTGAGCTCTTATATTTAAAAATCATGTTGGTTTACCAACTTTTCTCCTTTTAAAAACATGAGTTCTTTGATCTTAATAACACTCCTACAAGGGAGGTTGGTAGCGATTTTAGTTGGTAGCAATTTTAGCTTTTCTTATCATAGATTATTGATTTGATTGCCATGAAATGATTCCTACAGGTCCACACAAACATCAGGAATGAAAGAAGGAACAGGATACTTTGAGATCAGTCATGTCTAAGTCCAGATCTCACTTCACGTCTAATTAATGATCAACAACACATGTGTTACTAGCTGTATCTCCTGGGGTCTGTCACTTTTCTGAGCCTTTGTTTATTTACATGGAAGGAGGAAATCATGAATATACCATATAATGTTATGAAAAAGATTAAATAAGATAATATTTAATTATAATTTGTGACATAAGGCAAATGCAAATGAATATTCTCCTGGTTCCTTTATTTTTGTTTGCAGCCTTATGATATCACGGGGCATTCGGTAGGAAGGCCTCATCATCTGGTGTGCGGAGTTGGGATTTGGAGAACTAGTCCCTTTCTGCCCCTCCAGGAGAATATAGTCAGACTTGGGAGACAGGACAGATACATAAAATGGAGCCAGACAATATTGGGACTAAGCACCAAATGAGTGAAATGAGTTATAAGGATAATAAAGCACTTGAAGGTAAAAGGAGGCCCTGCTGACCAATGACTGGGAGAAAAGAGAGCGTCTGTGAAACAGGGAAGACTTGGAATGCCCCCAAAGAAAGGACAGGCAAGGTCCCAGCATGAGTATGGATGGGGCATGTGTCTCATCGTAGGGGAATAATGGCTGGAGGATAGTTCCATCAGGAGAGGGGTGGGTGCTGAGTTAGAGAGGGCAGGGTTCAGATGGTGGAAGCCTTGAATGCCTGGCTAAGAAATTTAACCCAGAGGGGCTGTGTGTATGACTGTGTGTGTGTGTGTCAGAGAGAGAGAGAGAGAATGAATGAATGAATGAATAATGATGGTAGTGGTGGCTGAAGGAATTGAGTGTGTTTCTCTGCGTAGATAAATGTGCAGAAAGTCAACCTGTTACATGGCAACTATAAAAGCAAGTAATAAGTTGTTCCCATTCTTCTCGGTGTGAGAAACCTTAGGGTGATAGAGAATTGTAAATCTAAATGAAAATTTGAAATAAGTAACATAATCTGTAGGCATGAGTGACTGATAGATACTTTTATATAATAATCTCATTTAATTTTCACAAAAAATTTTGAGGTAGAGATTATTGTTATCTATTGTTAACCCCCATTACAGATTTAAATAACAAAAACCCTGAGAATTCATGCAGGTAACTCTAGGTTCACATTCTAGCTCCTCTGTATATAAATTCTATACATTTTACTGCACCACACAGTTAGGTTACCATTATTGGTAACTTGAATGAAGAACCCACGTCTTACTCTTTGCTGATCCCCTGAAACTGGGCCTAAAATGCTCGGTCATTATTCATTGATTGTGTGCTTGTGACTAGAGACCAGCCTTTGGAAGAAGTAGTTATCCCCTTATGGGGATAAAAATGTATTTACATCTGCGTCTGTCTTTGCCTTTGAAAGTGTCTGGCCTTCCTCAGACAGAGGAAAATCATGTTACAGGAGGGAGGGTGGCTTCTTACCAGATCTTAGAAGAATAGTGAAATCTTTCACAGTACCAAGTGGCTCTGTCTCACTGCCACTTCCTCCTGTCTTCTCTTCCGGAGGTTGTGCATCCATTGTCCACAATCTGTGCTTCTCTCTCTCTACCTCCTTGTGTGTGTGAGAATGCATTTCTCTCCTTTCCTCTCTTCCTCCCTCACCCTTTGTCCCCATCCCTGCCCCTCTCACCCTTCCCCCTTCCTCCTCTTCCTCTTCCTCCCGGCTCTCTCTCCTTTCTTCCTTCATTTCTCACTGCAATCTTACAGCCTACTGCAGTTAGGGTGCAGTCTCTGACCACTGATGATTTTCTCCAAGCTCTTGGAGTTATAAGAGGCAGCTGCCGTCTCCGGATTTTTCAACGGCAGGGCTCTAGTGTGTAATACCTGCGTGTCTACCTCTCCTACTCCCGTGTCCTTGGTAGCAGCACTGTAACAGGAGCTTATGGGTGTGCATCTCCAATGGTAAGATCTCTAACTGCATATGAATTAACCACACTTGAAGCAGTAGCACAGCCTGGGGGGCTGAGAGACAACCAGTACAAATTTATTCAGAATCTAATGCTGATTTTATTTATTTAAATGGCTATGCAGCAATGTCTTGGATTTGAATAGATTCAGAAAGTTAAATTTATAAAATAAATACTGACTTGCAGAGCTTTGGATGCCAGCTTGGATGCTGATCTTCCTGATTTCATGTACCTAAAACTGAGTAAAGTTTCATAAATGAAGCTGTGTTAATCAGTAGAAGGAATTCAGCCTGGGTTTCAAAGTCGGAGATCTGTCTTCTAAGCCTGCACCTGACCAGGTTATGTGTGTCTTCTCAGGGAAGTCTCTAATCTTACTGAGTCTCAGTATGTTCTGTAAAATTAGGATGATTGTGCATTGCTGAAGAGTTAATATGTGGAAAAGAGCTTTGCAATTTATAAGATGCCGATGGTCACCAAGTCTGAGTATGGGCCATATTTATTGTGTGAGGAGCGGGGAAACTGAGTCAGTGATTTCCACTTAGAAGGGAAACTTTACGCTGTGTGCCTTCTGCCTCCTGTTTCATTGGAATGAGGTGGACTCAAAGCTGCCTTAGGCTGATAGCATAAATAAGTAGCATGCCATCATTTTTTTCCATAAATAAAACAATTTTTGTTTATCATCTGTGGGTGGTGGTGGGAAGGAGAGGATGCAGAAAGGAAGTGAAGTCTATTTCAAGCAAATCAGGTCTGTTGTACCAAAGATCTCTGGAGTTTATAGGAAGTATTTATTTATTCTCAAAGAATCAGCTGAGGACTAAGGATTAGCTAAATGTAGATGGACTTACTGATCAACACAATACAATGAGATCAAAACACTGTGAGTTCGTGAATGTCACATGGTTTTGTACAAACTGGTATTCCAGAATTATCTCCTCAAGTTTATGTAATTTTAAAAGGTAATGCAATGAGATAAAAATTATCTATAGGTGATGTTTGTGGGAATGTTAAATATTGATTTATCTTCAAGTAGAAACCATATTAAAGAGTGAAGTTTGCAGTCAAATTATTTTACTCGGAAGGCAAAGAATATGACTGTTTAGAACAATGGAATTTTTTAATGAATTTATATTAATTTTAATTGACAAATTATAATTGTCAATGGGTTTTAAAACAATTGAAAGTACAAGTGTGAGTGCTGCAAGTATATGAGCTGGTCTTCAAGGGAATATTTTTATTTCAAACCCAACAGTTCCTAAATAGATCATATTTTTATTAAGACTTGTTTGTTTATTTGGCTTGATCAATAACATAATCCAGCTCTTTATGTCAATAAGAGAACACGATTCACAACTTGAAGCCTTACATAAATGACATTATAATACACTAGTCCCAATGCAGGCAAAAAGGTTGGCCTGCCCTACAAGCAATGTTTTTTTGTTTCTCCTTTGGTCATCACCTCAGCTATAGGAAACAAAATTATTGATCCTAATACAAATTTGAATATGAGTTTTATTTAATCAGTGAAAACAGATTTAGTTATTTTTTAGGTTTTGCTTTCTCTGTGTCAAATATATGCAGTAGAGTTAAATAAGAACTATATTATAAACACTTTTGTAGCTTATATAATTGTTATACTCATAATCTTCTTAGGTCATTAATTGGTCTGGAAGTGCCATTAACAATTCTACAGAGATTTTAAAACTCTGCTAATTATAGCATTCACATGGGAAGTTATTTGTTTTACGAATAACTGTTTTATTCCTTGAGACTGTGCAATCCATTTTAGTTAATTATCACTAGACAATCTTTGGGACTGAGTGAACTATCTCTCTGCCTTATGTTCTCCTCTGGCTAATTTTCCAGCTTTCTCCTTGCCTAGGCAGGGATGCAAAGGACGAGGAGTGCAGCTATCCAGGCTCTGGCAAGAAGCATGAGCATGTTTGTGGAGGGCTCAGTACTAGAGCCCTTGGAGGTGTTGCTTTTTATTTCATTTAAAAATGTTGACATGTGGTCTGAGCACCATTTCTAATTCTGCAGGAAAGATTATTTAATTACATACAAGTCCTGTATTTAGACCAGGAATGCAGATTTCACATTTCGAAATATCTTACTATTTTGTTTTTGGAGAAATGAAGTTGGTGCAGTCTCTCTGCTCACTGGTATGGCCTCTAATGTGCTGCATTTCAGTTTCTAATTTCTGAATGTGAAGATGACAAACCTCTTTTTCTTCTAATATGATAACAACAAAAAGCTCTATCCCAAATATGCCTTAAATTGAAAATATTTCAAGTTTGTGTCTAGGACGGTCAGTTGTAAAAAAAAACAGGTGATTTTGATGTTTTTTATTTATTTTTGCCATTGTGGAGACACTGGGAGGGAAAAAAAGCGCTGGCACCCTCCTCTGCTTGCTGCCTCTCTGATGACAAACGGCCCCATGTGTGGAGAGTACATACCTCATTTACATCACATGCATAATGTACTCTATTGGGGATATTAGCTTCTCGGGGTTGCAGTGTCGCCTAACACACACAGTGATCAGCACATTTTTTGAGACTGCAATAATCAGAGGAATGTTACAGTGATGTGGGAGCAAGAGGAAATCACGTGGCATAACAATGTCCCCATCATTGTTCTCTTGTCATCCCTCCTAACCAGTTTGGTTTCCCTTGGAGCCTCAGAAAAGGGTCATGAATTTAATAGAGTAAAACATGGAACCAAATGCAGGAATAATCTATCCCTAAGCTCCATATTCTGAGAAAGAGGATAAATATTGACTACATAGGGAACTGACTGCCCTGAAAGCTGTGTGGATCTCTGCATTTGCTTATGTAATCTTCAAACAAGATGTGCAGCCTTTTACAAGTGTGTCTAGCCTCATTTAATCTCAAGTAAGCCTTTCGATACCACAAAGGAAAGAAAGAAGAAAAAAGTCAGATATACGAAATAAGCTAAATCTTTAAAAATGTGCAAAACACAAGTTTGTACTAAAATATTGCTGCTACCTTAATTAGCATGCTATTTATAAAATTTATTCTTAGCATACTAACCTCTTCATGGTTTTCACACATTTACTAAGAGATAATATCAGAGCATTTTCACTCATATTGTTCAAGATTTTATCAAGAGTTCAATCCTACAAGTATTTTATGAAGTTGACTTCTTCCTGTTCTATAACCGTTTGCAGTATTCCCAAATAACTCCTACACATGAGTTCAATAAATAATTGGAAGCCCAGATGTTTGAAATGGATATAGCAGATACACTGTAGCTGTATTTTAAATACAGCTACTTTCCTTTGTCCTCTCATCAACTTCACAGCATTGCACTCTGCCATTTTCAGTTCTCCTCTAATTAAACCTAGATGCATGTTGGGCATGTTTGCATTCCCACACGTGCCCCCTCACATGCAGCATGTGAAGGCATCCTGTGTTATTGTTGCTGACTTGAGACATTCCAACAAGGAATCTACTTCTTCAAACTGAACTGTCGCATTCTTTGTCCCTTAAGTTCACGTTAAGGAAATTGCTTACACTGAGACAAGATTTACCACTTCACATAGCAAATAACCAAAAATTCTATCTAAGCTCCCATCCTGAACTGAGCCTTTAGTATTTCTGTGTCCCACTAAAGCAGGCTCTTGGCCAGTGTTTGGTGAATAAAGTAAAAAATATTAGGTTTCAGTAAAAATTAAGAAGATTCTTGAATTTTGTTTTAAAATATAGCTGCCTAATTTTCAGAAACGGGAAGAAACATGAGGAAAATTTAATTTTATTTACAACAGTTATGACTTATTAAATTTAAATTTTTATTAACCCTATGCAGTTTTTCATCTTACAGCTAAAAATGATGCTTTCTAACTTGCATGTCTTGGTTGTCCTGTCTTTGAAATAATTACCCTAATTCTTGAAAATGCTGCAACATTATCAGAAAAAAAGTTGTTTTAATTTTATTGTTTTAAGAGATAGAAGAGTATTATGGTTACATTTGGGAATTTTTAATTTGTATCTTATTTAGTCTGGTGTGCAATGTGACACCAGTTAATTGTATGTTATTTTGTGGTAACTACATGTTAACTCTGTTGGAAGTAATGGTAATTATACTGTAATTGATATCAGTTCTCCCACATCTTTGGAAAACCATACAATTAACACATATCCCCACAGTTGGACACTATCTTTTGTCCTTTGTAATGTTGCCATATTAGAGTACTATTTTGAAAAGATTCCTAAATATTTTCTTCTTCTTTTAAACTCATTTTACAAATTTTAATTTCAGAATGATTTTTACAAAATGACAACAGAATTTCCAAATTTTAATTTTACTTAATTTACTTACTTTCATAAACAATCAGACATAGTCCTGGGTTATTTTATTTTCAATTTGAATACATATTTGTGACATCATTTGACCGTATTTAGTACTTCCTCTTTCCTAGAAGGAGGTTAATAGTAGAACATACAAAATCTTGATATCAAGGAGCTAATCAGTTTTTTTCTGAAGAGAGGGCATCTTCTTAGCAGTAATCTTTGCATTTATGTGACTTTACTTGCAGGCAAAAAGAGAAGTATTCTGTGCTGGTGCCACCATAGTGAATACCAAACTAGGGACAGGGAGGCATACTTCAGCCTGATTCCGATTCAGATGAAAGCGTTTCCCCCCGATTTTCCCTGCTCCTTTCTGTGCTTTCCCCTGCCTTGTGTTCATTCCCTATTTTGCTTTTGCCTATGGTAGCAATGAAATTTGAGAAGTAGCAAACAATACTTTTTGGCCAAGTGTGACTATGTGTTGGTAGGTTTGTTTGAAAAATGGATTTTTTTGAGTGCTTTCCTTGAGAATATGAATCATTACTTAGAATTTTTATGACATGGGAAAGTGATTTTGCTAGTGTGTGTTGCAGTGTAGATCTCAGAGAGCAAAAGCGTACAGAATCATCATCAAGTGTATAGAATCATCAGATTTCAGAGGTGGAAGAAACCATAGAGATAAATCAATTCAACTCCCTCATTTTGCACATGAAGTAAACAGGGACTAGCCTAGTCTATAAAGAGTGCAGAGTAGCTCAGTGAAAGAAGCAGGAGACCGAGAGTCTGGAGGGGAGAGGTAAGTGTCCCAACCTCTGAATGAAAATGCCTTCGTATTTACTTCGGCACTAATGCTTTCTTGTGGCCCCCATTTCTTGTTTTGAAACATATGCTATTTTTATGGCATACATATTTCTTTAAATTATAGGAAAAGCTCTTAGGAGATATAGTTATATATCTTATAAATTAAAGCGAATACATGGCAGCAATACTTTACATTTTTCTACTTTTTGTGTTTATGTTTCTGAGGGAAATAAACCTCAAATCTATCACTTTGCCAGTTAAAATGAAAATAAAAGGTATATTTTTGAAAAAAAATTTATTCTTGGTTTATATAGCTTTGATGTTTTCAACTTGAATAAACTGCACCTGTGTTTCCACAAACAACATTAAAAAGTATAAATTAGGTATCTGAAATCAAGTACCTAGATTTTGAACTAATATGATTCCCAAGATACGTTTTTGGACAAAGACATTTGCCTAGCTGGTCATTAATTTTATTGTGACACTTCATATGGTAAATGTTAGGATAACAATATCCTATTGGTGGTTTATGTGGAGATAGAATTCTCTAGTTTTAAAATCGTGTTCACTTTTAACAGGAATTTGAGTAATTTTACAATGGAACTTTTTGTAAACGTTTTACTGAAACAAATAGTTAATAAGAGAAAATTCAGGAACAAATCCACCTCATTCCTCTGCACACAAATAAAATGTTGAAACCACATATAAGTGGGAGCTGGGCTGCCACACAACTGGATTTGCTTAAATCTGAACACTTTATAACTCTACTTGGGAGTTGCAAACTTATAAATAACCTTGCAATTGGTTAAAACCATATTAAAACCATATGAATGAGACAGAAAGCATTTGGTTAAAGGGGCTCGGTAAGCACTATAATCCTGATGAAACTAATTTAATTCACTGGCTCTCGAGCTGAAAGGGTCTCATATCTTCAGAGTTAATGCTACTGTATCATCTGTCATCTGATGATCAGGGACAGTCTAAGTGTGTATTACAGGAGATGCGCAGGACGCTGTTCTTGCCAAGGATGTGGAGACAGAACTTGCTTGGTTTGGTGTAGTCTTCAAATCCTGAGGGAAACTTGCCATACATCATTTGAAAATGTTTTTGAAAGCCCCATAAAACATATTCACTAGGAGCTCTACAGACGTTAGTTCATTTCAGCAGGCATGTGCTGCATTCTGCTTCTCTGCTTGCCAGGCCCAGTCCTCGATAGAGAGGGTCATGGGACACTCTCCTTCACCCAGAAAGCTCGGAGTCCAGTGGCATGTATCTGTGTTCTGAGAGTCAATCTGAACAGCTTATGTCATTCTTTACTGATTCTATTTTTTGCTTCAAGTGTGAATCTTCTGGTTTTTGAAAACTTTTGCCAACCCTTCTTTTTCTTTAAGGGAGAACTTTTTCTTTTGGAGAATCATAGATAGATAGATAGATAGGGCTGTCAATGGATAGAACTCTACTAGGCAAAAGCTTCTTCTAGAGAATTGTTTCTGAGGCTAATAGGGCCTCCTATCTATATCTAAATTCATTGCTCATTATTTAATAATTTTTGGCCATCAACAAGAATGTTTTATGGCATGAGGTAGAAACTGCTATTATATTAGTTTTCTAGGGCTGCCATAACAGACTACCACAGACTGGCTGGCTTAAACAACAGGAATTATTTTTCTCACAGTGCTAGAGGCTGGAAGTCTAAGATAAAGGTGTCAGCAGGTTCAGTTTCTTCAGAGGCTTCTCTTTGGCTTATAGATGGGTGCCTTCTTGTTGTGTCCTTACGTGGTCTTTCCTCTGTGAGTGCACATCTCTGGTGTCACTTTTGTGTCTATTTTTGGTCTTCTTATAAGGACAACAGTCAGATTGGATTGGGGCCCTCTTAACAGCCTCATTTTAACAGTCACTCTAAGGTACTAGGGGTTAGGACTTCAACATATGGAATTATCAGGGGGAGGACACGATTCAGCCCATAATAACCATCATTGTTCACCTTGGGTATTTACAAACTCTTGAAATTATTTGAAGTTTTAATACCTAAGGATCCCCCTTGACCAAATGCTTTATGTCTCTGTTGGTGTGGTTTCACCTGTATTATCTTCCCTAGGAATGTTCTTATTTCTCCAGAGGAATTAACTAAAATGAATATGCTTCTGTTATAACAGTTTATTCTAATACCCTTTCATAAGGGATTGGCATTTTTAATTAATTCAAAAAATGAATTGCTAATGCATAGCAATATAAGATGTGTAAGAAGAATATTTTTGTGGGGAGAGGATTGAGATTTTAGCAAAAATTCTTGCAGAGCCCTTTCAAATAATAACAAAATGGTAGATTTTCTGTATCACAGTACTAGGTCAACCCTGACCAGGAGATCACTCTATTGTTTAACTGACTCACACAACTTCCTGTTTATTTATATATCTTTTAATCACTTACATCGCCTTTTAAAAAGGATCTGAAAACTAATTTTATGTTATTTGAAAGTGAAAAAAAGAAAGAGAAATAATTTTACCAGGATTTCACAACCAGAGAGCCTAGAATGTGCAACATTGTGGGAGGCCCTTGCGATATAAAGATAATAGGACATGGACATTGTACCCTAAGGAGCAGGTTGAGAAGACACATAAACAGACATACAAACCAATAATTGTAATACATTTTCTATAAACATGGTGGAATGATGGAACCAAAGAGGGTGTGATAGATTTTGCCTGGGGCTGGTGGAAGGGAGTCAACAAAGGATTCTGTCCAGAAGAAATGCTTTAATTAGGCATAGAAAGGACTAATTATGATATAATCAGGAAGAGAAGGGCATCTTAGAAAGGAAGAATGGTATGTGGAAATACACAGAGTTACGGAATGTCACAGGCTGTTCAGGAAACTCCAAGGAGTTCGATTTTACTGTGACAGAGAGTGTCAACTGGAAAGAACAGGACATGAAGCTGAGGTCCCGGAGCCAGATCATACAAGATCATACAAACTCTACAGAAAACTATGTGGTTCTTATCATACAGGCGATGGGGAGATTTAAGGGCTTAAAAGTAGAGATAATATCCAGCTGTTACATGGTTATTCGGGTTGAGATTTGGATTTAGTTCTGAGATACTTAGCAGACAAGACAAGGAGCAAAGTACTTTTGGTTCTATATTCCTTGTATTGATACAGGAGAAGGGATATTGGCCTTTGGATCAGGACAGTCTTCATTTGTGTTTAGCTTTGAAACATTTAGTAAACACTACATAATAACTTTAAAGAGTGGATATTTTATGATTTGCAATATTTTTTGCAAAGCACTCACAAAAGTAATCTCTCATTTAACCATTACAAACTTGAGGCATGAGCATTTTCTAGTTCATTCTACAAATGTGGGAACAGGCTCAGAGAGATCACATAGTAATTAAGTTGTAGAGTCATGATACTAAATTTACCTCAGCATAAATACCTATCTAAATTTGTGTTAAATTACCTAAATACAATTTAGAAAAATCTGTTTGCGGCTTGCCTTCTTCTCTCTTATAAAATAGATAGCAGTATAGTATTTTCTTTGTAGCATTGGTGTGAGGTGAAAGGAGATACTCATTGGAAAGAGGTTTGCTCATAGCTGATGATCAGAAGCTCCAATAGGTGTATTTGTGCTATAGAGGCAAACACAGTTGGAAAACACTAGCTAGGCCTTAACCAATTCATGAGTCCTAGCACAATTTTGGTGTTAAGGGTGTATTAGAAGCTAGACAAATTAATAGTTTGAGCTGACAAAATGTTATTTAACAATGAGGTTCGATAATGAACCTCATTTCTCCCAGCCAAAGTCTTTATTGTCATGATTACTTACTCTAGAACCATCAAAATGTCACTGTGAAAGTAAATTCCAGTGCCTCTAAAATAATTCCCTCCAAAAAAATTACCCTTTTAAAAAATGTATGTGGTTACTTTCCATTGTAAAGCCTACATTTTTTATCCTTCATTAAATTACTAAGTGCATAATAAAGGATATAAAATAAAGGATAATAAAGTGATAGACTTTGTTAAGTCAATAAAAAAGAAACCACATATGTGGTTAAGTAATATTTCTTGAGAATCACATTATGGCAAGATATGTCCAGGGCAAGAAATTAGAGCCAGTCATCCAGAGTGAGACAGAATATCTCTAAATATTCTGCTTAGCATTGTCCTGCCTTTGAAAAAAGCAAAACTTTTTATTTTGAAATGTACACTGCTTTTTAAGCCAAACATTTACAATGTTGTTGTCTTCTTTTGCCAGTGTTTTGCAAAGACTTTACAAAGGTGGGAGTATTAACCTGCAGAAATTCCAAGTTAGACTCAAACCTCTTTTTCATGTTGTTATATGATCAAATTGCATTTTTCTATTGTGTTCTTCTAAAATTGTTTATTTTAGTTTTTTTACAAAATATTTAAAATATTTTTCTGAATGTCCTTGTTTTGAATATTATTGCCCTTTTGGACACTCACTTGTGCAGTGTGTTTTTGACTTATGTGGGAGAAAGAATTATATGAACTTCGATAAACCTGCAAGTATTTATGGACACCAATACTAAATGCTGTGTAAGATATATAGAAAAGTTCTAAGACACAATTCCTGGTTGGAAAAATCTTTTGATGTTGTGGGAGACTTGGCAGTGCACATGAACCAAAACCCAATTCTTTAACATATTAATAGCATATAACTAAGGGCTAATTATGTAGGGAAAACTAAAAATTGTTGTATATCAGAGAGTAGATAGAGCAGGGAAATTACAGATTTCATGGGAAACTTGGGTTTTTCGATATGAATAGGACTTGGCAAAGAAGAAGAGAGAAGGAAGCATGATCACGGTAGTATAATTGGAAGGCAGGTTGCTGTTCACCCTGAGCAGAGGACATATTATGAGAGAGTTGTAGAAAACTGAGTTTAAAAAGGCATGTGGGAGGTAATGTATGAAAGACCTTGAAAGCCATGTAGAGGAGTTTGGATGAAATGCAATAGAATATAGGAAGCCATGGAGGACTTTGAATCAGAGACATCAACCCAAACTGTGAGGAGAGTGAGTAGAGGGACTGAGGGAGGGCGGAGCCATGGAACAGGCAGACAGGAAGGAGGCTGCCTCAGTGAGTGAGGAGCAGGGTGTAAAAGCATGTGCTGGGCTAGTTAGTGATGTCAGGAGGGCATCAAGAGGAGAGCAAGAGGCTCAGTGGAAGAAAAATCAGCAAAACCCGGGTGAGTGACTGGACAAAAGCAAGAAAAGCAGTGGGACAGATAATACTGGCCAGATAGCATTGATGGGAACACAGGGGAGGAAGGGAAGCTTGGTCAGCGGAAGCTGCTGTGGCAGGAAGGTCTGTGCTTTTAGTTTAGGAAAGAGTTTTCTGGGTTAAGGATACACTAAAATATATAAGTGGAAGTCAAATGTTCAGAAAAATTGAGGCTAGGAGCTGTGATGAAAATGACAAAACTTATTTGACAGTCACTTTATAACATAGACATAGCTGAAACTTTGAGGGGAGATGATATCTCAGAGTATCATCGTGGCCTTAGAGAATATCTATTCATAATACATATATTTGTTATTTCTCTTAGAAAACTCTGCTTTAGGAATATACAGAAATCATGACTGGTGGGGCTGCAGTATTAACCTTCCTGCAAAATTCCTTATCATTACAAATTTGAAAGATTTAAAAAAATTTTTAATAATTAAATGTGTATTTTAGGATCTACCAACAAAATTTTTATTTACTTAAAAAAGAATCATACCAGAATCCCCATGTAGGAGTTAGGTGCGTCTAAATCTGTAATTATATGAGCATAGAATTTTCTATTTACAGTCTTCTAGGTACATAAATAGAATATTTAGCAATTAGTTAATAACACACATTTAGGTTTATTTAAGAGAGTCAGTGTAGAGAGTATCCTAATTATAATGTATTTTACATATGAAAATAAAATGCATTAATTTTTTTTTTTTTTTACTCATTTTGACTACAGTTTAGGTAACAGCCCTTTGTTGTGTTCTCTGTGGCCACCATAAATGACCCCACATTGAAATATCCTTTAGAAATGAACCTTTGAATAAAGATGGTAAAGTACCTTTCATTTAGACCGTTGGAATAAAATATATCACATCATTTTCCAGACATGTGTACTTAAATGAAATATATTTGTAAAGAGCAAACAAAAAGCCTCTCTCAGCGTGTGCTGTTTTCTGCTTCAGTTTGTAGAAAAGGGGACCATGTTGAAATAATTTGAGGCATGGCATGGGCTGGTCATCTTGGTAAGAAAGAAGGGAAGAACTCGGCACATCTTTCCATTTCCCATGTTGTTTTTCAGGAGATGGCTGCAGTCAGTCATCTTGCATATGGTTTGAAAAAGGCTTGTCGCGCTGGCAGCAAACTGTTATTTAAGTACACAATCCACTCTACTACTGAAACAGTTTTGCCAAACTTATCCAAGTATTCTCACATGCTTAAAGATGGTATAAATATCATTTATTGCTAGCAGTTTTCTTCAGACTATATGGAATGTCTTCCTGCTGCCTGATCTAAGTGTCCCAGTTTACATTATGGCCTTTACTGCCTCTGTTTGATGGAGTGATCAGTAAAAATTTAATGACACTATAAAATAATAAAAATGTCATTAATTTACCACGGATCTTGGATGCAGTGGTTGTAAAGTTACATTAATAAACAGAATATTTTTTACAACAAAAAGCATTGTTACGTGGGAACGTATAAATAACACACATAAATTTAAGAGCAATTTTACTGTTAGCACACACATTATTATGGAATAGCCAATAAGTGTATAAAACATAGTATATAAAATTTTATTAAAATATACTGTGCACATCAAAAATTCAGCTTTTATCTAAGTGCAAAGAAAAGCCATTATTGTGTGCTTACTGTTTCATTGCTGTTCTCTCCCCAGATCACAATTTTATATTTGTTGCCAGTAAGAGGAAGTTGATTTTTTTTTCCTAGATGAAGACAAACCTCTGTTCTTTTAGTTACCCCAAATTCATTCTCTCTCCACCCATGCAAAGGCAAAATTGATCAATCTTGCCTTGGTTGGGAGGGAAAAGTTGCTAATTTAATGCAAAGTTAAAAATAATGCCTGAGGAGTTGAATGGTTTGTTCAGTGACTCTGGAAATAAGGGCTAATAATGAAACAGTCTATCTGTCATCAGTGAGGCTGCCCCGTCATTGACTCTGATAATATGTGAAGATGATGGATGCTACCGTCTTCTGGCTTGTAACATTTAACATTCATCAGCTCTCACTAAAGGGGGCTTTATCATTTAAATATCTTTATTTAATATGCAACATCTACCTCATACATCATAATTTCAAAGCACTTAGAGAGCCAACAGTCCTACAACACAGCAAAGCTGACTTTAATTTTTTTCAATAACTTTTATGTTGCCTGTATGTTTGTGACTGACAATGCATAAGTAAGTGTCTGATCACATTGCTGCATGTAAAATGCACATTTCACTGTCAACATGAAGACTGGGAAATTTTCCTGGGGGGCTGGGATTCACTGAGGCATTTTGCAGATATGTCCAGCATGTCTTACTTGGAAGCTGTGTACATCGTACGTTGCGTACATTGTGAGCACTAGTTCAAGTGTGTGGGGAACTTAGACTTAAGAACTTGCCATCCACAGTCTATATTTGTTCCATATAGGAGCATGCCCACTGGCACTTAATAGCCAGAAGTTTACGCTTCTTGGAACCAAAGTATCTTTTTCTTCTCTCTGTGCCCACGTCCACATCCTGTATTTACTAGGCTCATGTTCAACCTCACTGGGTGAAATCGTTGCTTAGCTCAGCTGCCCAGAAGTAACTTGTAGACATCAGGCCCTCTTATCTTATGGTTATGTGGCTGGCAAATAAATATTCTGCGCTATTCTTTGAAGAAAAAAGGAAATCTTCTGGGAGACTAGGTAGAGATTTATATGAAAGGGCATGGCTTTGCAGGGTCCTTCTTTAATCTCAAACACAAGTGCTTAAAATTACCAAATTTAAGATGCAACCCGCTGCCCAAAACAATTTCTGTCATTGATTTATTTTCTTCCTATTTAAAAAGTATTTCGTGGGATATTTTTCCTTGACTTCTACTCTGTCAAAATATTGATATTTTATAGGGAAAGTATCTCTGCAGAAGAATTTTTTTTTCAATGAAGTCAGAAAAATGTATGACTTCAAAGACACTGTGAATGTGTTGCTGAATGTTCTGAATGTTTTTTGTTATGATTAAAAACAAGCTGATACTACTGAATTGTGAGTGCACTTCATTTTTTATAAAAGAAAAGATATTATCATCATGTAAGCTTTGTTGTCTTAGGATTTTACAAACCATGGCATGTAATTTTCCCTCTTCTCCTTCCTTGTCAAAATATTGATATTCTTTCAGGAACTTTATTTATTTATTTATTTTTTTACTGAGAATATTTTCCAGTAAAATCAAAGAGAATGAATGACTAGAAAGATACTTGAAATATGCATATTGATAGGTAGCACGGTCTGTTGATTTTCAGAGAAAGTTGTTTTTCCCCCCTATGAAAATACAGTTAAAGGTTGTTCTTCCAAGAGGATTGCAGGTGTCACATCAAAACTCCTTTTGCATTTAACATAGGGAATGCATTCACATGCAAATATTTGAAATGCGAAACAATGTGATAAAACAAAGGTTGAATATTTTACTTTCCCTGGTATTATCCATCTTCACTTTAATTCTTTTTCTTTACATCATAACAACCAAAAGTGCTACTCAAAAATAGAAATTGGCTGATTGAAAGCAGCTGTCCTTCCCCCGACAATGTGTGAAACTCCCACATGGCTTGTGGTTGCTTTTTGTTGTGTCCTGTGTCTGGGTTAATTTGTTCCTGTGCCGCAGTGTTTTCACATCAGAAGATATTAGGGAACCATGCTTAACTTGGTTTTTATTTTCTCTCTGTTTTTTTACGTGTCATATTTCAGAGGTTACCCCACATACTGCTGCTGAAACTAGTTAGTATTACCCAGCTGGAGAAATTCACCATTATAATTTTTGTTGCAAATCTTTCATAGAAATGATGTAGATTAAAGCAAGGTTTGTACTGCATTTTCTTCCAACACAGATTTCAACATATTCCATGATGAAGGGGAACTCGAAGACTTCCTGCGCAATTTGACTGATGGGAATTAATTATAGAAATATAATGATATTCAAAAATAATCATATTAGAAAACACAAATGTAGTGAGACTGTACAAATGAGGCACAGCCTCTATCAAGTAATTGTATGTTTGCTCTTTAAGAATATTTCCAAGTTTCTAAACATCTTACAGAAGAGAACACTCGGAGTGTTTCCATCTAATGCCGAACATGCTCAGTACAGAACTAGGTCATTGAACAATAGACTGAACAGCAATCAGCACTCTACTGCTGCATAATGCATTAAGTATAACATGCAGAAACCATTCCCGGAGCTGGAAGCTGCTATTTCATGTCTGTAAATTCAAGCTGACATGACATTTAATATTGTTTCATAGTAATGAACAACAAGGTTTCATTCATTCATAAGCACAACACAAAGCCAAGTTTGAGTCTGGAGAGTAGCGAGGACGCGAGAGGGGGCCATGCACTGTGTTTCTGCCGACAAGAACACCATATTAATGATGGTCAATGAGCCCTCCGCTACTGATCCAGAGAGCTGCAGAGGCAGTGTGCACTGTGGGGCTTCAGACTCCTGCTCCTGGAACTGGTGAACAAGCAAGACATCTCTGGGTTTCCCTCCTAGAGCAGCAGGGGTATTTAGCTTTCCTGGCTCAGTGGCTGGCTAGGAGTCATGTCTTCCCTTTCAGTTTCCAGGAAGTCACAGTTGAAACTTCGAGGCAAAATAATAGTATCAATGCCATCATCTGGTTGGCCTGCTTTGAAACATTTGCTTTTGCAAACCTTGTGCACAAAATTCTGATTTGCATTTTCTCAGGGATACCAGTACAAACGATGATCACTAGGTGGGAAAATTCCTCTCCCACTAGATTTAGCAGTCATTTTAATAGGAACTGCTCTTTCAAGTGTTTGCATTTTTGGCTCAACTCTCTCTCTTGCATTCCTTTTAGATTACTGGAGCAAATCCAGCAGAGAGGAGGTGTGCAGGGCAGCTCTGGCAGGTTCCCTGTGATGGGTTTTCTTTCCTTACAGGTACTATGGTCTAGATGCTGTCAGCGCTGTTAGTGTCACACGCAAGCTTTAGCAGAATCTTCCTGAAAGATTTTCAGAGCCCAAGTTGGTCAGAAATGTTGCTTGTAAATCCATGTTTTGCCCACTAAGCAAGATAGAAACTGGAAGGGAAAAGTGTCTGCTTTGGAAGTGAGAATAAGCCTCTGATTATTCTTTCCTCTAGGAAAGAACGCGCTTTGAGAATTTGGGGCCCCAGTTAACAGGAAAGTCAAGTGAAGATGGAAAGCTGGGCCCCGGTGTCATCGACCTCACTCGGCCAGAAGATGCAGAGGGTGAGTGGCTTTTCCCCAGCTCTTTACTGCTGCTCCGTTTTCCAAAGGTGTGTCTGAGTTAGGCGTAGGCTCTTTATGGTCGGTCTTTCCTGGGAGTCACTAGCTAGATTTTTCTAGACAAAGCAGAGGAAATGTTAGTCTTCATTGGATATTATAGTAGAGGTCTTTGAGAAGCAGCTAGAATCTATATACTGAACATATAGCAATCCAAGTGTTTCAAGGTACCATCTTAAAGTTTTTTAAAAAAGGACCCTCTACCTTCCAATTAACAACAGAATTCTGTTTTATCGACCTTATTGTATTCTTATTAAAAAAGAAAAACATACACAGGAGGACTTTTCAAAAGCTCAATTTTATGTTTAATTTGAAGTATAATTCATGTATTTACGGGGTATAAAGTGATTTTGATACATGTACGAGGTATACATTATGGAATGATCACATCAGAGCAACTAGAATTTCCAAATCAAGTGATTCCCAAGTGTAGTCAAAGCACTTTGGAAACTAAATGATGGTTTGCCTCAGATTTAGTATAAACTTAATAATTGCTTGGGGAAGGCCCAGCCTATGTCTGCACACTAACCTTTACTAAGGCCTTCTGAAAGTCTAAGTGGAAAGACCAGCCTTGCTCTCAGAATGTTTACCCACAGCCCTTCCGATGCCTGTTCACTTTTCTTCCCTTTTTGTTTGTTTGTTTTAAATGCACAAGCAGCACATCAGCAGAAATTGCTCCCCAGAGTCTGGGTACGATTTATGAGTTAGGTCAGCACTTCGGTAGTAATGTTCCCTGGTTATTTACTGTGTCATCACAGAGTAGGGGCTGGTTTTCCCGTTAGCTGTTCCTTTGGCAGAATCTGCCCCACTAGTCAGGGAAGATTAATTTGTTCTCTTCAGGGAACGTGATACTTCACCCATCTCAGGTCCCAGCTAAAGTCCTTCTTTAGCTTAAGGAGAAGACTCTTACTAGTATCCCTTTTACTGGCAGGATTTCTTCCAGGATCCTAATCCCTTTAAAACACGCGAAGGTACTCCATAGTAGCAACTGAACTGGGCATGGCTTCTAGTGATAGCTTGGGGCCATCCCAGGAAGCTCAGAAATCTCTGGAATGAACACTAAGAGGTGGGTAGTGTCGGACATTAGGAAGCACTTCAGAAAGTTTCCAGAAGACAGATTGTTCATACCAGTAGGAAAGACTAATGTCTGATGATAGTGCTGGGGACAAGGTGTTAAAATAAATTCTGATTGGTCTGTGCATGTGGGTGGAAAGGGAGGGAGGAAGGGAGGGAGAGGAAGGGAAAAGAAAAGACGGGAAGAGAGAGGAAGAGGAAGAGGAAGGTGGGCAGCATGGCAAGGATAAAGAGGACTCAAAACCAGAAGTACACTTGCTACCTTCCTTGATGAATGTGTAACCAGAGCACATTATTTCCATAGGTACTTAGAAGTGCAGGCTTTCCACTGGTTAAGTGCTGAGTTCCCTCTGTCTAGGGAGCCAGGAAGTCCAATGATGTGACTTGCATAGTTAACCATCTGCCTGCAACACAGCGACTGTGACTGGTTTCAGGTCTGGCCCATCTCAATTTTGCTGGAAGATTGTACTGTAGAGTGTCTGTACTGTTGACCATATGTAATGAAATAAATATTTTTCATTACCTCGGAGTATTGATTCTGCTCAGTTGGCAACAGACTAGGAGTTACAGAGCTCCATCACCTTACCCTTGTTCTTCCAGACTTTCCTCAATTTGTCATTCATTCTTTTTTATTTGCTTTCTGAACTGCATATTGGGTGTAAATAGAGTAAGTTGCTATAATCTAGTTAATAATACATGTGCTTGTTAAGTTAAAAGTCATGGTCAGAGTTATTAATGATTATACAAAGAAAAAGTTAAAAACATAACTGAAGAGAAACATATTGTATAGAAATAACTTTGGAAATTCCATTAAATATCCAGATTATCTAGATTCAAGCCAATTTTCATGGCTACTTTTATTTTAAACAAACATTTATCAAGCACTTATATGCCAGAGAATGTGTTAAACTTTGGGCACACATTTTCTCATTTAATCCTTATGCACATTGTAAAGAGGGCATTATTATTTTTCTATTTTACAGGTGAGAAAATTGAGGCAGAGAGCAATTAGGAAACTTGCTATGAGCCACACAGTTAATAAGGATAGAGCTGAGATGTGATCCCAAGCAGCCTGCCATGCTGCCCCCCGCTGCACATACAGATCAACATGTGGGCCCTTTGTTTTTCGGAACAAACTCCTTGTGACCTTCCTCAGTATGGCCCATTTCCTCTCCCCTAAATATAGCAAGTCATGCCGTACACCAGCTCTCATGTTACTCTGTCGCACATAGCGCCAATGCCTGATGAGTGTAACAGTAGAAGGCCTGTAGTGGCCCAGGGGCTTAGGGAGCGTGTGAAAACCTCCCTTCAGAAGCTTACCCAGAGTTGCCATTGAGACCTCATGTGCTTCTGGGGGTGTGAGTTCATGAATGGAGTCAGGTTACCTGTTCTAATACCGACAAAAGCGCAATGCCTTTGTGAGGACTGCTGGGCTGGGCATCAGCCTTCTGCTGACTTCAGGGTATTTCCTGGCATCTCTTCAAGTGTGGGCTGATTGCAAAGCCTGCTGGAGTTACAGTTCATATTAGAGTAGATAACAGGTACACATAATACTTTCTCTGCTTTGCTCCTTCATATTTCCCTTCATGGTAAGATGAAGAAGAAACTGAAGTATCAGAATAACTAGGAAGTATGTTCACTCTTTCACTCACTCTGTGGTCCCAGAAAACCAAACACCCAACATCTCTTGAGTGCCCGCAGTGTGCCAGTCCCTGAACTAGACCCTGGATAATCTATGGGCAGCAAAACAGAGATATCCTCACTAGAGCATATGGTCTAGTGAGGGAAGACAGATGATTAAAAGGGAAAGTACATACATAATTACCTGGAGGAAAGGGCTAAGATCAGGACTCTCTAGTGCTCTGCAGAGGATTCTGTGTGAAAGCTACTTGGGAAAGCTGAACTGAGGTGTGTTCTATGCCTCTAGCCTAGGATGTCCTCTTTCTCTGTCCGTTCATGATGATCTGCAGGTTTCCTCTGGCTTTGGAATGGAAATGTTAAGGGGCTATTCCCTCCCTCCACTTCTACCTCATCCTCCTGTAGGGCATCTGAAGTGACTAACGTAAGTCGGCCCAGAAGAAGAAGCCCTGCTTTAGCCAGGCTTTGCAGGAAAATGTCTGCCAGCCATGCAAATGACAATATCACTTAGTAAGCAACTTGTGGACCTGCTTCATAACCCTGAGCATGGAGGCAGTGGGGAAAAGGTCACCCAAAGAGGCAGCTGTGCCTGTGTATTAACCACTCATCAAAATCAAATGACAAAACCATAGGCAAGGAAAACAGAAATTAAAAATATAAAAGGCAAATGCCTTCAAAATTTTATTTTTAAAGTCCAGCTGTTATTTGGCTTGAATGTGACAAGACAGCATTTCTTGTTCACCGTGATATTTATAAAGCTACAAATTCATTGGTGCTGGGGACTTAGGAAACATGTTTAAGGTTTTGTTATACTTTGAGGCAGTTGAAGTCTTAACATGTATGGAGTATACAAAATTTGTTAGCTCCCATGTAGGACATATGAGGAAGAGAGGACTTGATTAGTTGAGTCTGTCACCATGTAATTAGAATGGTGAACAGCTGTTGAACTTTTTATGGACTTTTCGGATAGCATTTCCCCTCTTCTTGTTCTGCTTAGGCAAGAGTGCAATTCTTATTCCAACTCTCCTAATTTCAAGGTTGCATAGTATGGTGGAAAGAGCTCTGACCTGGTTATTGGGAGATTTGGACTAAAGTTCCTTTGCTAAATGACTGAAAACAAGTGCCTCTGGGCTTAAGTTTCTTTATCTTTGAAAAGAGGCATGCTGGATTTGATTATCTCTAAGGTTCCTTCCAAATTCATGACTATTATCAGGATCTTCCTAAAACACTGAGTATATTTCTTATAAGGAAAGATGATCTATCCACAACAGGTTCCACTTAGATTTTTTTTAGAGAAGTAAAAGAGCAATGGCTTGGAGAGTATATTTGTGGCACTTGGCTAAATTGAATCTTCATGTTTTTTGAGCTTTTCATTTGATGACTGAGATCTCTCCAGTAGTATTTCCCAGTTACCTCTCGCAGATGGTTCCCTCCCTCCTCTTTCTATTCCCCTTCTCTTCCCCCAGCAACAATAGTTGAGATTGAACTTTTAAAAATATTTCCTTGTCATCCTGTTTTCTCTCTCCTTTGTACCTAGGATTTCTAAAAGGATACTTTTTATTTTTCCCATTTTGCAGTATGGTTTGGGTCCGAAAACATTCTTCTAGAACCTTTAAATATTTCCACATTCAGTTATTAAGTTCCAGCCTCAGAGAAAGGCTGTATCTCATCACGATATTGGGAATAGTGAAATATGAGCCTAGCATTTGGGGATGAGCTCTGGAAGTGAGTATCTTTAGCCAGACTATTAGACCCTTGATTGGAACTGGAATGATGTGCTGTCCTCCATGTATCAGCAACTTGCATTGATTTGAATGGAAATAGATATGTGCACCAAGAATGCCCCTTTTGTAGGACTGTTGCTCTCAGATTTGTTTAGAAGTGTTTTATATATTTATACTGAATTTGTTAATTGAATTCCAGCCAAGATGGCCTTACCCTTCTGAAAGTTTCATTTCTTTTTTCTTCTGAACTTCCAATTGCTCCTAAGTTTTGTATCTCGGGATAGTTTTATTATTGTCAGCTTAAGCTGTCTGTTTTATGGGCAGATAGCAGAGACTGCAATAGTTCTTTTTTTTCTTAAAATGCACCACTTTATACAAATGGCCTTTCTTAAAAATCCTGCTTATTCTTTGATCCATACTCTTGGAAATCTTTGAAGCTTTCCTCATTCCCTTTGTCCTCCCTAGATCCTTACTCCTGGAAAAGGAAGATTGACTCCATGATACACGACTCAAACCAGCAGAGGTAGATTAGCCTAATCTGGAGTGGGATTTAAATGCTATAACTGCTTATACTTTGGAATGTAAAGGTCATTAGTTCAAGCCTACCAGAATACAGTGCTTCGCATTGCAACACTTAGATTCTCAAATTTGAAATAAAAGAGAGAAGTCATCAAATCTGTAATTCAGGCCAAGAAACCCTTTCTCAGATCCCTGTCAAGTGACCATTTCACATCTGTTCAAATGCCTCTAAAACAGTCGAATGACAGAATACTGAACACTTAAGAGACTCATTCTAATTCAGTGAGTTCTTTGTTAACACTATATAACCAAAATTTGCCTCTATTTCCTTGTAACTTCTACCCACTGCTGCTAGTCTAACTTTTTGATTCCAACAGAATAAAACTCATGTTTTCTTCACACGACACCCCTTCAGATGTTTGCTAAGGACTAGACGATTTACATTCCAGTTGTTTCATCCTAGACAGGTAGTTTTCTTCCCCTAAATTTTCTCATCTGTAAATGAGGAAGTTGGTCTAGATGATGTCTAGTTGACAGTTTTCTTAAACTCTCCAATTTTACTGCATATAACTGAAATTATTCATCTTTAAGGCAACTAAGAATGTAATAAGCAGCAATTAGGGACCATGCAGCTTCTAAATGAATGCAATTATTGTAGAAATAGACCAGAGATGACATGCCTTTGCCCAAGAAGTTATCCAACTTCTTGGATACCAGGAATAAAAGGTGAGGAATCATACATATAAAAAGAAAAGACCCAGGTAAGTCAGAGGGAGCATTAATCAAAGCTGTGCTGTGGGCATATGGGTCTGGCCTTCCATAGTTGCCCAAAACGTTCAGGCATGTCAGAGAAATTAATAGGCAAATGGGTCGCTATGGAACCAGCAGGCTGGTGCCTGAGGCCAGGCCACGATGGGTAGCCAGGGAGGCCCAAGACATGGCGAAATGAGTAACAGCTACACAAGCTGGGAGATAAACAGAGTTCACGAAGCCCTCAGCTCTGGTCTAACTCTGTTGTATGAGTATCACAAAAATGTATTTTACTGTGGGTATAAACAGTTTTAGAGGATCCTGTGCACCAGTTTATATCAGCACTATATATAAAGTGCAGCTCTCTTAAACAAGCAAATAAACTTCTCTTAGAGAAATATATTTGCTGTGTCTTAAAAGCTCCCAAATAACTTTTAATGTTGGTAGAAAACAATTTCCATTGAACCCTCCAAGTGATGGATAGTCCTGATGGGGCAAGATCGTGAAATGTCAAGATTCTTGTATAACTCCATCCCCTAATACTGTATAAAGGGAACTCAACCTGCTTCTCATTGTTGCTTAAACTAGAAAGTCCAATCAAAGATCCAGCATTTCTGTAGGGAGGAACCCAGCCCTGCCCAGTTGCTGGTTTCTCATTGGGCTGCCTTTTTTAAGGAGATGTCAATGGCAGGGTGTATTATCACCACAAAAAAGATCTACTTTTCTGACTAAATATTCTCTACTTTAAGGAAGAAATGCCTGTCTGTGTTATTACTGAATCACGCAGAAGTAGAGTTGGTCCTCCATGTCTGTGAATTCAGCATCTTTGTATTTAACTAACCACAGATCAAAAATGTTCAGGAAAAGAAAAAAGATGGATGCATCTGTACTGAACATGTACAGACTTTTTTCTTGTCATTATTTCCTAAATAATATAGTGTGGCAACTATTTACATAGCATTTACATTGTATTAGGCCTATAAGTAATCTAAAGATGATTTCAAGCATATGGGAGGATCTGCATAGGTTATATGCAAGTACTATGCCACTTAATAGGAGGGACTTGAGCATCTGCAGATTATGGTGTCTGTGGGGTGTCCTGGAGCCAATCCCCTCAGATGCTGAGGGACGACTGTACTTCCCCAACTTGCTGCAGCAACTAGACGGAGAAAGATTAATACCATCTACCATGAAAATTAGTCCCAAAACAAGAATAGCCAGCATATGTTCCCAATGGAACAGCAAAATCATACTGCTTCCTCTGCAGTATATATGTCTGTTTCACGTAAACCAACACATTCGAATAAACCCTGGCTGATAGAGGTCTATCAGCCATGTTTGGACTGATGGTAGAGACTGAAGTGTCAGCCTTGCCCAGAGCCTCCTCTTCTGTCAGCAAGAGCCACTTGACTTTTTACCTGAAGGCTGTGGAATTCAGCCTAACCTTAGGCTGATGGGACTTAAAGAGCATCAGGCCAACTCTGAATGAGCTTTAAATTCTCTCTGCTTAAGGTCAGGATTGGAATTGAGTTCAGACTTTTTGACTAACTGGTCCTTTTCTTCTCTTCAAGTTCTGAAAATTGCATTTCTAACTTGTTCCAAAAAGTCAGTATCCACCCAACCCTTTCCCATTTTCTGTTACTGACTCCCTACCCTTTTTTTTTTAACAAAGGTATTTTTATACAGTTTGTGCCATATAAAATTAGGTCAATGATGCACCACATATGTGACAGTGGCCCTATAAGATTAAAATATTGAATTCTTACTGTATCTTTTCTATATTTAGATATGTTTAGGTTCACAAATGTTTACTATTGTGCTACAGTTGCCTACAGTATCCAGTACAGTAACTTGCTCTACAGATTTTTAGCCTAGGAGCAATAGGCTATAACATATAGCCTAAGTGTGTAGTAGGCTATAACATCTAGGTTTGGGTACATACCTCCTGTGATGTTCGAACCAAGATAGAATCACCCAAGGATGCATTTCTCAGAACATATCTTCCTTGTTCAATGATACATGACCGCATTTAACTATCTTTTTTTTCTAGATTCCTTGTTTCCAAGCAGGATCTGTCCCTACTCAGGGCCTCCTGATCTTCAGTTTTACCTGTATGTTCAACCAAGTTATAATTGACTGATTATCTCTTATATACACAGCACTATTACAGCAATGAAAGGAATGATTGTTTTTAAAACATAGACTACATTATATTCTTCAAGAGTGAGTAATGTAGTTGAGATTACGCGATTAGCACACATAGAAAGCAAAGCAAATTAAGGTATAACGCGTTCAAGTACATCATTAAAGAAACAGAAAAGACGTACTAATCAGAGGAAGAAGCTGTGGTGCTTTGTGGACAGCAGGGATTCTGGAAGGTTTGATAGAAGTGTAGCTGGAGGGAAGCCTAAATTTGGGTAATCAGAGAAAAAAGGATGAGTTTTCAGTTGAGGGATCCACCCAAGCAGACACAGAGACATTAAACACATAGACATTTACAAAGAGAAGCTCCAGGAGGGAAGATTCATCTTTTGCATCTTTGGGTTCTCCTCCAAGCCCAACGCAAAGTCTTGCATGTACTTGTGCTTAATATTCGTTGAGCTGAGTGTTTTATAGAATTAGCTGGGTTCTATATTGTAGAGGACCTTAAATGCCAGACTGAGGAATTTGTCACCAAATAAACAGGCATTAACCTTTAATTGTTCAAGATCCACTTAGGTTACAGATGTCAAGAGTAATGGAAATGGCAGCAGTTCGGTTGGTCCTGGTGGTCTGTTAGTCCCTTTATCCCTCTGCCCTCTTTATTGTCCTTTCAGAGGGGATGTTCAGCTGGGTGTCTTTCCATGTTACAATATGAGAAAGCTGAGTTGGTGTTAAGTGGGTTTTCACTCAAAATAACTCCTTTCCTCCTCCCCTCCTGAATATAACTACTGTGTCTGCTGTGACTGCTCAATGCCTCACAGATCAGTCTTGTACTTTTGCCTCTTATTCAGGAGAGTGTTTTAAAAAAGAATTTTTTGTTGTTGTTCAATGTATATTTACACCTTAGACATGATGCCCCAAATTAGGTCATGGTACCATAGGGAGAGATTGTGTAATAATACATTGGCATTTACATCATACTATAAACAGCTACATTTAGGAATAGGCTTTAAAAAGTAAAGCTGATCTAAAACTTAATATTCCGAGTCTCAGCCCTGGAGAGAAGCATTTCATAAGAGATATAGTTAACCATTTTAAATTTATATTAAAACTACAAATTGAAGCTTACTGGTTTCAATATATGTATATGTTTTTACCTTCATGGCAGAGAAATCACTTCGTGGTACTTCAGTGTAAGATGACTGTTCTGTGGGCAGGTCGGTCCTACATGAGGACAAAATGAAACAGGGTAATAGCTGCTTCGTGTTGCAGATTTACAGACCTGTTAGTAGGGAAGAAAGAAAAACAACTGTCAAATGTCCCTGAAACTTCCTAGTCCTCCATTTATGACAGTTTCATAGTCAATAATTCTCATCCTTTGTCGTTCCAATGAGTCCTTTAAAACAGCTGATCTGCAAGCTCAAAAGATAATGGTTTCTTCCTTTTTTCTGTTCTGGCTGAGCAGCAGGATCCCGCTACTATTCCTACATGTGGGAGCTGATCTTTCTCGGTTGGGCTTTATGCCTATCCATTGTATTTTGATCCCGATCATTGAGAACCTCTTTAAATATACTTTTAGCTTTGGGAAAGAAGAGAGGCTTCATTAAGGAGTAAATTGCACTCTTCAGCTGACTTGTGAGTTTATTCTGTAACCACCTGAAGAATAGGATGTGAAGTATAGGAAACATCATCCAGATATGAAGAAAGTCTAGAAAGGGAACACATATTAGTTAAGCACCCGCTATGTTCTTGATACTGGGATAAACACTCTAATGTTTCTGTTGCCATTGCTACTGCTGTTTCTAAAGGGAACTGCTGTTTAGTGACTGGGTACTGGGTTCCAGTCACTTGGCTAGGAAATTTACATGTGTCCCATTTATTCCTCACAAAGATGCTGCAAAGTAGAAATTATTAGCTCCCTTTTATAGAGAGATGAAACTACAGTTTAGAGAAGGAAAATAATTTATCCAATGTTACTTAGCTAGGAAAGATCAAACCCACAGTTCAAACTCAGCTCAGTCTAACCACATAGCATCTGAGCCATACTGCCTTCTGCTTTTCTTCACGATGAGTTGACTGAATTGGTTGCCTTAGCTGGAGTAGCTATTTTATGGTTTTTCATTAAAGCAGAAAATTTTAATTAGAAGTAGAAACTCTTGTCCCAGCTACTAGAGAGGCTGAGGTGGGAGGATCACTTGAGCTCAGGAGTTTGAGACTGCAGTGAGCTATGATTGTGCCACTGCACTACTGCCTGGGTGAAGAGAGAAACCTTGACTCTAAAAAAAAAAGGAAAGAAAAAAGAAAGAAAGAAATAGAAACTCGTGAAAGTTTATTTTTTTAATCTTTCCAATCACAAAACTATTAGACACCTTTCATACACTTGTGCTAACTCTCAGGGTGAGGAAGTATTGTTAGCCCATAAGATTGGATTGATTGCCCAGATCCTGAGCCATCTCCTAGAACTATCTATTTCCACTGCACCTATGATCTGCATCTCCCATTTTAATAAATGACAGACTCCCTAGAACAAATGAAATGAAATGAAGAAGAGAGGCCAGTTAAATTAATTGTGTTAGAAGTTTTTAAGGCAAAGTCTGGATGCCATTGGAACAATTCAGCTGACCATTTTAGAAATTCATTTTGATGGAAAGTGTGAGACTTTGGGGATATTTACATTTGAATTTCCATTGTGCTTTTTCCATTGACTAGCTGTGCAACTTGGACAATCTAAGCTCTAAACCTCAAATTTCTTCACATGGAATGAGGAATGTGTATTAGATGATGCTTACTATCGCCTGTTATCTGCTGCTTAAGAAAAGTCCCATTGTGTGCTTGTTTGTAAATATTTATATTTTCACACATCCTACAGCATTAGAATAGTTTTTAGATTTAATATTTCCCCAAAGCTCAGATTTGCCTTACCATTCTTCCAAGGTTTCCCAGAAGTGGAAAGGCTGGGATCTCAGAATTGTACAGTGTGCCAAGTCAATGAAAGAAGTAAAATTAGAGCCAATAATCTCTAAGTCTCAAATAGCAACGTGGATACATTTTTCCCATTAAAGTCACTCTTATTTTATAAAAGTTTCAAGCAAGGCAAGCCACTTAGCAGCATATAAGAAATAAAATGGGATTTATTTAAGATCTGGTTTCAGAAATTCCCAGGTACTAATGCAACATGTGGACACATGAATCTCATTCTCAAATTCACACTATTGAAGATGTCCGCTGTTCTAGCTGTCCCAATAAGCATTTGAGTGTTTACCTTATGGCAGCCTATGTACTAGGCCCTGGGGATACAGATTGGATAAGATGCAATACAGTCACTGTCCTTTTAGGGTGCATAGACTAGAGAAGAAGGTAGACATTGTGTGCACTGGGAGCCATTGCAGAGTTCTAAACATAGGAGCGTCCTAGTAAGAATTGCATTTATATGGATCACTCTGTCCGAAATTAGGAGGAATCATTTAAGTGGGGGTTAAAGGTTTCAAAACCGAGTGAGAACATCAGCCAGAAGGCTAGTTTCTGTAACAGTCCAGCAGGGATAGTGAGGGCTAGGGCCATCAGTAAGGATGGAAGCGAGAGGATGGGTTTAGTAATACCTTTGCTAACTAACTGAGAAATGTGCTTCAGCTTGGCTTGTGCTTCTTAATTTCACGTAGAGTCTATGATGGAAGCTGGGGTTGGATGAAGGCAGAAGCTGCCGAGCAATATGAATTATTTAGTCTACCAGCTTGTTTCAGCTTCTTGACTCTCCAAGCGCATCTTGTTGAACCTGAGCCTGATTCTCCTGAAAACTTAGGAAGCCAGAACTTGTTATTGTCTTATTTCACACTCAGTGGTCTCTTTTGCCTGGGCACACAGCTTACAAGCCCTCCTCCTGTGTAGACATACAGCATATAGATAATAATATTTGATGCTATGTGCTACCTTCAGGTTCTTAAAATAAAGAAGCATATAAGTTATCTCAGCTGTCCTGGGATTCTGTAGTTGAAATAAGATAAAGAACTGTTTAGCTATCTGTGTAAAGTAAATATAACTTGAGAATTTAAAAAAAGTAAACACAGGCATCAAAACTGAAAGCAAGAGACTCTTGAAAATACAGACTGGTATATCACTGGTTAGAATTTCCTTCATTTTGCAAAGCCACGAGCCACATGCATCAGCTCACCACAAAGTCATTAAGCCTTTTTAAGCTCAGATGAAAAACATTAACAAATACCACAAAAGGCTTCAGTATAGCCCCTTTGTTCATTCACATATGGCACTTTATAACTCCTGTGCCACTCCGGTCGTGTGTTTGTTTAAGCTGCCTCCATCAGGCTGGGCCTGAAAGAACAAAAGACATCTTGAGCAATCCTAAGCAGGAAACAGGCTAATCTAAACATGGTTTGTGACACTTTAAGTAGAATAGAAAGGGGAGGGATTGATTAGTCATTAATGTCCAATTGGCTCCATATGGATGTTGCAATAATAAAGCCTTTTTTCAGAGCAGTAGCAGAGTTATTGAATTAGAGGTTTATGTTTCCTCAGAGCTGACCTTAGGGAATTCCCTTTTGGTTCTTCTTGTTGATCTTTTAAAGAGAATGGAGTTTCTAATAGAAAAAAAAGGATGTCTTACACATAATAACACTTGCTCATAATCCTGCAACCAAGGAATGCATTGATTTGGCATTGTTTTAATCCCCGCTATAATTTTAGTCCTTAGTGCTTTCTTTGCATGCCCTTGCATCTTTGGTGGGGCAGTATTTCAGAGACCAATTAGACAGTGGCATGAACTTCATAACTGGTAATGGGCTCTTCTAATGTGCTTAGCTGTGCAGGGAAGTAGCATCCTTAAAGGGTGAAAGTAATCTTCCAGCCAAGAAATAGTGGGCTTTGAAATTCAGAATTATTTCAGATTGCTGAATAGTGACTGGATTTGCTTTGGTGTGAGGGAAATGCACCCGACTGAAAGAAGAACTGGGTGCTAGGTCTGGCTCTGCTCTTTCTTGCAGTAAACCAGCAACTGGCTACTTCAGGGGAAGGGGATATGACCTCTCTGAGCCTTGATTTCCACATCTATAAAGTGGGTAAATGATATCTGCCTTCCTGCCCATTTCAAAAGATTATAAAGAGGATGAAGATAATATATTTAGTGAAAGCATTGTGTAAATTTTATTTTATGCAGACCAGGCACAGTGGCTCATGCCTGTAATCCCTGCACTTTGGGAGACTAAGGCAGGTGGATTGGTCAAGCCCACGAATTTGAGATTAGCCTAGGCAACATTGCAAGACCTCATCTCTGCAAAAATTCAAAAAATTAACTGGATGTGGTGGTGCATGTCTGTTGTCCCAGCTATCTGGGAGGGTGAGATGGAAGGATCACCTGAGTCCAGGAGGCCAAAGCTGCAGTGAGCTGTGATCATACCACTGTACTCCAACTTGGGTGACAGAGTGAGACCTTGACTCAAAAAATATATATGTATATTATTTTATGCAAAATTACTCAGCACACCTGGTGTTCCTATCCTAGAAATTGACCTCTGGCCTAGTCTAACAGAAAGGTAAATTGGTCTTTAAAGAAGTACTCTGGTATTCTAATTAGTGACGTGTCTGTTTCCAAAGTGCCCAATGGAATTTTTATATAGGACTAGTGCGTGTGTGCTCTCTCTCTCTCTCTCTTTCTCTCTCTCTCTCTCTCTCTAGTTTATTTAGTGAGTTTCTTGGTATAGATAAGTTCAGCAGTTTAAGCAAATAGGGTATTTGTTTTTAGTGGGGTTAGAGAACTTTAGGATGAAACAGGGAAATGAAAATTTGCCTATGGTCTCCTCTACACTGAAGAAATTAAAGAATTTATCAAAGTACCACAGGTAATTAATCTGTTCCTGCACCTTTGGTTCTTATTTTTTCACCAGTCTCTAGCTCAGAAGAATGATGCACCCATATTTTGCCTTTGTCTTCCTCAAGTCATTCCACTTATCAGTAGGCCACTCTTTGCTAACCTATTTAGCTAACTTTCTATAAAAGCCATAGAGAGCAAACCATACCCTCCACCTCTGGCATTTCTTCTCAGAAGATGAGCACATCACTTCCCTGATGATTAAGACTCTTGCTCAGCCATGGAATCTATTTTTCTTGCCAAGTAAACCATTGGATAGCCAAATCTCCCCCCCCCACTTTTTTTCCAAGAAGAAATCAAATTAGAATTTCAAACAACCTTTGTATAATGAAAGTAAGTTCACATTCTGGCATCAAGCAGGGGTGGGAAGTTAGCAGTAGGCTTCCATGATCATAGATAGACAGCTGTCAGCCATTCCTTCAACACAGTAAATTGAACCTCTATTATATTAAAGTAGATTTGGTGGGATAAACATAATGAAAAAATCCAACTTATGTAATATTAATACTCTTCTTCTTTCCTAATTTTCATACCCCTTCTAGCATGTCTTCATCTTCTGTATTTTTGTTTCTAATGCACTCATCATCATTTTCTCTATTAACTCAAATAAGGGACTATCAAATGTATCATAATTCTTTCCAAAATCCCACAGGAGAAAATCAACTATTCTTTTGATAGACTGAAGTAATCTGAAATACTGTGATTGTCAACAGGTCTGTCAAGCAACCAATAGTGATATTTATGTCTCTTTGTGTTTATAAGCAATTATAGCATTTTTGCCCTTTTTAATATGAAACAATCTTTGAGCTCACAATGGCCTGAATATACCTATACTTCTCAGGGCCACAGAGGAAAGAACCTTTCAAAAACAGAGCACTTTTATTTGTTGGTTGGTGGTTTTCTGTTTTATTTTGTTTGTTTTTTGTCTTTGCTCTTAAAAAAACTTAGAATTAAAACAATACAAATTTTAAGTGGTATTATATGAATATGCCACAATTTGTCCATTCTCCAACTATTTCCAATTTTTGTATTATTAATAAAACTGCTATGATATACTTATATAAGTCTATTTTTGAACATAAGTCTGTATTTGTTTGCAGGGTTGTAGGTAAGTACATATTTTACTTAGAAGAAATTGCCAGAAAATGGTTATGCCATTTATACTTCCATTACCAACATATTAGAGTTCCAATTGTTCCCTCTATTTGTCAGCATTGAGTGTTTAAACCATTCTGGTCAGTGTGAAATGGCATCCCATTGTAATTTTAATTTGCATTTTCTTGATGATTAATGGTGTAGAATACCTTTTTATGTGCTCATTGACCATAACTATATTTTCTTTTGAAAAGCGTTCATTCAGGTCTTTTGTCCATTTTAAAGCTAGCTTGTTTATTTTAATTATTTATATTTCCTGGATGCATGTTCTTGTCAGAAATGTGTATTATGAATTTTTTTTTATCAATATGTGCTTTAGCCTTTCATTTTCTTAACAATGAACAGAGTCTTAGTTTTGATCATGTTTAATTTACCATTGTTCTTATATAGTTTATATGCTACATCTAAGAATCTTTCTACTCCAAATTCATTAAATAAATTAAATAGTGTTACATATTGTAAATAATGTTGTAGTTTTTCTGCACTTTGTTTTAAGTCATGATTCACTTCATGTGAATTGTTGGATATAGTCTGTAATACAGCATCAAGGTTTTTTTTTTAAAATTTATTTATTCACATGCTTCAGCACTATTTGTTGAAAAGACTATCATTTCCCACTTTAACAGCCTGGGTCTTTATTCATGTACTTTGAAACATTCAGTTTTCTTCAAGTTAGTTTTAGTTGCTTACTGCTTTATTTTTCATATAAATTTTAAAATAAGGTTGTCAATTCCTACAAGAAATTCTTTGGGGAATTTTTATGGGATTGGGTTGAATCTGTAGATAAATTTGGTGAGAATTGACATCTTAACGATATTGAGTCTTCTGATTCATGAATATAGTAGATTCTTCCATTTATTTACGTATTCTTTAAGTCACATATTTTCTATTGTTTTCATTGTAGATGTCTTGAATACTTTTTTGTTATATGTATTCCTAAGTATTTATGCTATTATAAATGTAAATTTTAAAAATATTTTTAATTGTTTGCTGCTAGTCTATAGAAATATGATTAATTTCTTTATTTCTTATTATATATTACAATACTACGAAATTCAGTTATTTGTTCTAGTAATTATTTTGTAGATTCATTAGGATTTTTTATGTAAATAGTTATGTATGAACAGATAATATTATTTATCCATTTTTAATTTGCATGCTTTTTTTTTTTAAATTGGTGATTAGCAATGGTGAGAGCAGACATCTTTGCCTTGTTCTTCATTTTGTGGGAAAACATCCAGCAGGTCACTATTAAGTATGATGTTCCCTGTAGGTTTTCCTTAAATACTCATTATCAGACTGGGGAAGTTCCCTTCTCATACTAGTTTCCTGAGCATTTCTATCATAAATTAGTATTGAATGTTGTCCACACCATTTTCTGAATCTATTGTGATGAATTATGTGGGTTTTTTCCCATTGTTCTGCTAATACAGTGATTTACATTGCCTGATTTTCAAATGTTAAACCAATTTTGCATTTCTGAAATGTCTTATTTGGTCATGACGTATTAGCTATTTTACATTTTGCTGCATTTGCTTACATTTTATTAAAGAGTTTTGCACTTATGTTCAAACCTCTGTCAGGATATGCTGCCTCATAAAATTATCTGAGAGGTGTTTCTTCTACTCTACTTTCCGCGTTTGTGCAAAATTACTATTATTTTCTTTTTAAAATTATATTTTATTTCATTAAAAAAATTTTTTCATTTTAAAGATGTGGGGTGCAATTCAGGGTTAGGTATACAAATGTTCGTTAACAGGTACCCTTGTTGATGAGGTGAAACCTCCCCTCCCCTGGCAGATTCCCACTACTGCCAATCCCACCTACCCCTCCCCCCACTCTTCGGCAGTTTCCTGATATTACCAATCCTTTTCTTATAGTATTATGATAATCGTTCAATGTCTGCTTATGAGTGAGAACATGTGATACTTAGTTCTTTGATTCTGTGATACAACACTCAGTATTATAGACTCTAAGTTCATCCTGGTTGCTGTGAAGTTCATGATTTTGTCCTTCTTCATGGCTGCATAATATTCCATTGTGTATATGTACCACTTTTTTTATCCAGTCCTCTTTTGATGGGCAGCACAGTTGGTTCCGTGTTCTTGCTACTGTGAACAATGCTGTGATAAACATACATGTGCAGCTATCTTTTTTATAGAGTGATTTGAATTCTTCTGGGTATATTCCCAGTAGAGGGATCATGGGGTCATATGGAAGGTTGATTTTTAGATCTTTTAGGAATCACCACACTGTTTTCCACAGAGGCTGTACTGGTTTACACTTCCACCAACAGTGTGGAAGTGTTCCCTTTTCGCTGCATCCTCTCCAGCATCTGTTTTTTGAGTTATTTTTGATGGCCATCCTGACTTGTCAGTTTGTAAATGTTTGAAAGAATTTATCATTTGGAACTGGAGTTTCCTTTGTGGGAAGGATTTGATTGTAAATTTAATTGTTTTATTAGCTATTAGAGGTTTTCTATTTATTCTTGAGTGAGTTTTGGTAGTTTGTGTCTTGACAGCCAATGTGATCATTTCATTAAAACTGTCAAATTTATTGAAATTGAGTTATTCCTAATATTGCCTTATTAGTCTTTTATTATGGATAATAGCTATAGTAAAAGTCCCTCTTTCAGTCCAAATATTGCTATTTTTATTTTTTCTCTTTATCTGATGATCAGTCTTACTTGAAGTTTATCAGTTTTATTGTTCTTTTCATATTACTAACCCTTGGCTTCTTTTTTTTTGAGTTGGAGTCTCACAGTGTTGCCCAGACTAGAGTGCAGTGGCCGCTCCCGGCCACTGCAGCCTCAGCCTGCTGGGTTCCGGCGATCCTTCTGCCTCAGCCTTCCAAGTAGCCAGAATTACAGGCACGCACTATCATGCCCGGCTGATTTTTTTGATTTATTGTAGAGATGAGGTCTCACCAAGTTGCCCAGGCAGGTCTTGAACCCGCAGGCTCAGGCAATCCACTCACCTCAGCCTCCCAAGGCACGGGATTACCAGCTGAGCCACCAAGCCCGGCTTCCCTTGGCTTCTTCTTTTTTTTTTTTATGGTATTGTGGGGTACAGTTAGGGTTTAGGCATACCAAAATGCTTCGTTCAGGCACCCTTGATGATAAGAGGTGTCTCCCCATCCCCAGACAGATATTTACCACCATTCCCTTGGCTTCTTAAATTGTCTTTATTGTGTCTGTTTTTTAGTTCATTGATTTCTACTCTTTATCCATTCTGAAAATCTCTGACTTTTAATTGGATTATTTGATTTATTTCTATTTAATGTGATTATTACTTTTGATGGGTTTAGGTCTTACATTTTACTATTTGTTCTCTCAGTTTTTCACCTTCTGTTTCTCCTTTCCTACTTTCTTTGTGTTAATTGAATCCTTTTTAAGTCTTCAATTTGAATTATTCTTTTGGCTTTTTAGCTATACCTCTGTATTTTAAAATGGATCTTTCTGAGGATTCACTATGAATCCTTAATTGAGCAAACTTATTTAAAATGTTACCACTTTACATGATAAGCATAATTTGCATAATAAAACAAGCTTTAGCAATTTAATTCCATTTGCTATCCTCATCCTTTGTGCTAACATGCTATATTGTTTTCCCATGTTTTACCTTTTCATATTACAAATTCCACAGTATAATGTTATATTTTGTTTTAAGTAGTTCACTGTATTTTAAGAACATTAAACAATTAGTTGTTTATTAATAAAATATAGAGAAGAAAAAAGTCACATCTTTTTTTGTTTTTTCTTTCTGTACATCTAGTTTCTGTTGTGTTGTTTCTCTACCTTTTGAATAATTTCCTTGAATATGTCTTTCAGTGTTTGTATGCTGTTAACTCATTCTCTCAGCTTGTATCTATCTGAAAATATATTTTATATTCATTTTGGAAGCATTTATTCTCTGGATAAAACTCTAGACTGACTTTTTTTTCTTTTAACATTCTAATGGTGTTCCATAGTCTGCTATCTTTCATTGTTTCTAATGAATAATCAGCCATCACATGTATTAGTTTTCCCTTGTATGTAGTGTTTTTTTCCTCTGGAATTTTTTTGTCTGGTTTTCAGCAGTTTAATTAGTGTCTAAGTATGGGGTTTTTTTGCATTTACCTTGCTTACATTTCTATAAGTATCTTGTACTTAATAGTTAATGTTTTTCACCAAATTCAGACAGTTTTCAGCCTGTATTTTTTATTTTTTATTTTTTTGTCTCTGGGTCACGTTTTCCTGGTTGTTTGTACAACTAGTAATTGTATTATACAGTAAGTCCCCAAGTTCCATTCTGAGAGTGCATTCATAAGTTCAACTTGTTTGTAAGTTCAACAAATTAGCCTAGGTACTCACCTAACATAATTGGCCATATAGTACTATTCTGTCATAGGATTATAATACTTTTCATGCAAATAATACATACAAAATAAACACACAAAAATAAAGAAAACATTTTTGACTTAGAGGACAGCATGTGACAATATATGCCATACACATAAACTAACTTACATGATTGGACATGCAAATGCAAATTTGTATCTTTGAAAGTTTGCAACTTGAAGGTTTGTATGTAGGGGACTTACTGTATATTACATGTTGTAGATTATAGATTGTAGAGACGTTGGATTCTATTTTCTTCCTCTAAGAGAATTTAATGTTTGTGATAGGAAGCAGTTTAAAATACCTGCTGGTCACATTGAATGTGTGGGAGGCTTAGTTTTGGCACTGTTAGGGAAAGTCTTTTTCTATTTTGTCTTTAGTCTTAGGGTGAATCCTTAGTCCTGTCATATAGAATTTATTCCTAAGAGGTTACCCCTCTTGGGGCTTCAATGGAAAGCCCAAGGTATTTATTAGTTTCTTCTAACTTGACAGGATTCAAATTCAAATTCTGTTTCTCTTGCAAGGGCATCAGCTGAAATCTGTTTTCAGATTTTTGAGATATACAGCTCTGTTTTTCATGGGGCTCATTTGAGTCTTCCGTATCCATATGAAGTTCAGGGGATAGCAACTTAGTAACCTGAACTCTGTCTTCTGACACATTGAGCCAGTTAGACTAACCTACTGTTTGTATTCTAGCCACTCCATACTTTCATGGTAGGAGGTGGGGGGGGGGGGCAGAGGCTATAAAAGCATAATTTATTTTAGTGAAATGCCTTTTTTCTAGGGCTGAACCTGCTCCAGTTTCTGCTTAATTTTGGTGGCTCTTGGATATCGTCCAGTGGTTGGTTTTTTTTTCATATTTCACCCAGAGTTTATAATTATTATCATTGGAGGATTGGTCTGATATGAACTATTCTACCATTACCAGAACTGGATCTTAGAATAGAATCTTTTGTGGCAGTATTTTGCATATGTCACATCCTTTCTGTCTGGCAAAATGTAATTTTTAATGGGCCTTTGAGAAGGTAGTCACTTTATTTTTCTCTAGTCTTTATTATCATTCACTAGCAACCATTAAAGCTATTCAGTGGTGATTTCTCATTTAGTTTTCCATTTTGATCTCTTCTAGAGCATATCTGTCCATATTACTCCTCTGCTTAACAATCTTAAGGACTTCTCAGCTTGGCATTCAAGGTGCTTAGCAATCCGGTCCCCAGTTACTTTTCTGATTTCATCTCCTAGTACTCCCCACTTCTTAACGTAAACTCAAGCCATTGCCAGCCTCTTTTTGTGCCCTAAAACCTATTGTGCCTTTGTAATGACTCTGTGCTTTATTCACACTGATTCTGTAGCCTAGAATACTTTCATACTCACACCTGCTGGTAAATTCTTATTCTTCCTTTAAGATGCTGCTCAAGAACCACTTCATCTCTGAAACCTTCCCGATACTCCTCTCTGTCCACTCAAATTCTTTTAGTAGCATCTCTTCTCTGCTTTCATAGTAGTTTAAAGGTACCTTTGTTAGTACTGTTTTGTAATTTTTTATTTATGTATCTTCCTCCCCATTGGACCAAATTTCTTAAAAATAAATTACAGCCAGGCTCGGTGGCTCAGCCTGTAATCCTGCCTCTGGGAGGCTGAGGTGAGTGGATTGCCTGAGCCCGCGGGTTCGAGACCTGCCTGGGCAACTTGGCGAGACCTCATCTCTACAATAAATCAAAAAAATTAGCTGGGCATGGTAGCACGTGCCTGTAGTTCCAGCTACTCAGAAGGCTGAGGCAGAAGGATCGCCAGAGCCCAGCAGGTCGAGGCTGCGGTGGCCAGGAGCGGCCACTGCACTCCAGTCTGAGCGACGGAGTGAGACTCCAACTCAAAAATAAAATAAAATAAATAAATAAATAAGTTACATGTGTCATTTATCTTTGAATACCCCATCACAATGTATCTCTGAAATTTGTCAGAAGTGTTTATTGAATTAATGCATAGATAAATGATTACTAGGTACAATATAGAATTAACCAGTTTGTCCTTAGGGAGAACTGTATATATGCCCCAAACACTCACTCATTCACTCAGATGTCCCCTGGAATTTACCCGGAAAGGGGCCTCTCTAGGATTAGTTCAGGACCATTGCCAGAGGCTATGATGGTGAAACTGGCTTTCTTTCCAACCCACCTGGAAAAACTCAATTTTCTGTCTTCTCTTTAAATCATTCAACTTGCAGCTTTCTAAGGAGGTATTTGCCTTGGCAATTTCTATTTTCTCCCTGTAGATTAACTATCTTTCTGAGTCTAGAGTTTGCCTTTATACAAACGGAGATGAAGGATGAATTAGCCAAGCTGAGCCTCCTAGGGGCAGTTGTACAGAGCAGGAACGCCCGCAGCACAGGGACCTTGCTTTCTCTTGAAGCCTAGTGTGGCACTGTTGACCTCCTGGCCTTTCAAAGTCACTGTCATTTGGGACTGTTGTTTCTAGCAATTAAAGACTCTTAGGTCAGCTGGAAAGCAGTAGTCTCCAGGTACATAGTTGTGGGTCTAAGCTTCTTCCAATTGCTTTCCATGACAAATAGTATCTTGAACTCACAAATGACTCCTCTGCTATTAAAAGAGAAGCCACCATATAGAATTGTGAGCCATTCCCTAGGACAATTAAATTCTGGATTCTAATGCAGAGTATTGGCTATTTAAGAATGATTTTAAAAATATATTTAATAATGAATGAAGCTATATGTAATAGCATTGGCAGGTAGATTTTTAAAGTTAATTTTAACAGAAAGTGAATTTTAGACTTCAAATCCACAGATTGATAGCACACCTTTGTAAAAAATTTATAGTACTCTATAGAATTTGTAAATACCTACAAGAACTTTTAAAATATATAATTTCCATTTTTAAATTTCTGAATTTATATGCACATATAGAGTCACATGTATTTCTACTGCTGTGACAACAATTCCCTAACCATTTTGTTTCATGAAGCAAAGTTTAAGGAAGTTCAGGGACACTTTCTAAATGTTCTTCTGACTTTGTGGCCACTAATACTTTCTTAAAATTCTGACTTGAAGCTTAACTCAAAGATTGTGAATTCAAGTAAGCGATGAATTATTAGTTTTAAATGAAAAAATAGTGAGAGATGTTTTCTAACAATAGATTCAGTTCAAGAAATATTTGTTGAAAAGCATCTTTCTGCATAGTATTCATCTGGATGCTTCAATAATTTCCATAGAAGTTTTATATATATACATTATTGTCACCACAAAAAGACAGAATGGAAGCAACCCTCAACATTTCTTTGTGGGGTGTTTGTGTTTATGATGTATTTCCTGTACCAACCCCAGGTGTTAACTCAGATATTGTAAGTCAATTTAAGTTAGGTATGATAAGTCTAGGATAGAGTGCCTTTCCAGGATGTTAGTGATGGTGGTGGTAAAGGCAAGAAAGAGACCATTTTCATATGCCAGATTGGTTTATTCTTGTTTTTCATCGACTGCCTAATTAAGGAGTGTGACTTTCTTGGCATAGTTTTCACAGTCGGAAGATAACCTTAAAGTACCACGTATTTGGGATATAGGAGAGAGAAGGTAAGAATAGGAAGAGGGGGAGAAGAAAAGACAGGAAAACAGTTGTCCAAGTTGTGATTTTGCGAAGGGATCTGGGCACTGCAAATTTGTGTAGTATTAAAAATCACTACACAGATTTGCAGTGACCTAGGCTTTATGCCAGGTGCTAGGGATATAAAGGTGAATAAAACAGCTCCTGCTTGTAAGAAGCTCACAGTTCAAAGGAGCCAGGCAGTTATAATGAAGATGGTAAGTGTTGCAGTATTTGAAGTTCAGGTTTAATTTAAAAGTGGTTTCAAACTGTCCCTGGATCAGTTTCTTCTTCCTAAATCTTGGTACATCTGATAGAACATTTCTGGTTTATCTTAGTATCCCTATTCATTTTTCAGTCCACTCCTCCTGGAAGAGAACAAGTTGATAAGAAAAAAGAGATGTGCCCGGCTCTAAAGCATTTTCTATTTTGCCACTTCTTAATTTGCTTTTTAATACCGTGACTGTGCCTGAATTTCTTCATTTGTGAGAGCATCCTTTGTGAATCCTGTGTGGTTAATATAGCATCAGTGTTGTGTAGACAATATAGGCCATGGGAGGGAGTGGGAAGGTCAGGGCTGAGCCGTTGGTGGAGGTGGGACCTGAGCACTGTTCCTCAGGAAAAAGGTAGAATTCGGTAAAGCAGAAGAGAATGGAGCAGGAGTGGGAGAGAGACTGTGCATACGCGTGATATGTCTGGCAGCATCCATCAGCGTGGAGTGAGTCTAGCTAGAGTGTTCCTCTATTCTAAAACCAGAGTTTAAAAATCCACTGTGATCTCTATCAGTCTATAGGAAATTAAGACTTCCCATTTACAATAATATATAGATTTTAAATGAAGAAATAAATGGAAGCTGACTATTTGGGTTTGCTAGAGGTAAAAAAAAAGCTACAATAGCAAAAGCAGATCTCAAATGTTAATCACCTGTGGCTTAGTAGTTAAGTTAGAATAATATTGAAATGTTTTTGCATCTGACATTCTCCACAAACCTGTCTCCTTTTATGTGTATGCATGTCAGTATATAAATTGCTGAATCCATGTCAGTTGTAAAGTAATGGCACTGAGGGAATCATAAATTACCACAGTGATCCTCAGGAGAAGACACTGTCGTATCTGAATGAGTGTTTCACTTCCAGAGTAATGTATGCCTTCATCTGGCCCAGCAGTCAGCATATTGCCCCGTGTTGATGGATATTGTCAGCTGGAAGCTACACTACATTTCACTGCACAATAAACATGGCTGTCAAACCCGTATAAAGTGAAATCAATTTATCCTGTATGGTCAGTGCATTTTAAATGAAATTAATGTACTGTGGGTATAGTGGCAAAAAGGTAGCATATTAGTTATGCATCTTGGGATCTGAGACTTTTCATGTAAGGGATCATTCTGTCTAGTAGGCCTGAAAGAAACGCTGTTTATAAAATATGTTATTTTTGCATGATCTTCAGAAAATAGCCTCTCGGCCCTCCTTCCTGTTTAGAACAAAATTCACAATATTTGCCAATTTCACCCTTTTGTACTGTCTTTTGTTTACAGTAAATGATGACTATATTTGCCAAATAATAGTGCACTATAATGTTCTAGTTTATTACGGGTTTTGACACCAACAAATTTCCACTTAACCAAGGTATGTAGAAATAGAGTGGAAGGGCCAGAGATTGATTGGGTCATGTTGTTCCTGTACAATAACTTCACTGAGCTGAAAGGATTTACTTTTTCCAGAAAATAGAAATGTTAGTTTTAATGTATATTTTGCTTCTAAACTTTTGGGGGTGGGCTTTCCTGTTTATGAAGTAGAAGCCTTTGCTGAGCCCATCAGTCCAACCACTTCCCATTTAATTATGGAAGCTCTCAGTCTGTGGGAGATATTCATCCATTGCCCCATCAGTGTGTTGCCCTGGCAGCATGCAAGAAAACAAGCAAGAGCCGTAGTCATTCATTGTCACTCATAATTTAATGTATTTTACTAACTGAAATTCTATGTACCAGTTACTTTACTGAATCTTAGGAATACAGCAGAGAACGAGACCCGGCCTCTGCCCTGTCTTCAGGGAGCTTTCAGTCTATTGTGCTACAAGACTCAGTTCTTTGGAAATCATATAACATCAGGAATTTGAACATAGTTTCACAGGTGTTAAAGAACTACTCTTAAAAACAGAAAAATAGACTGGGCGCGGTAGCTCAAGCCTGTAATCACAGCACTTTGGGAGGCTGAGATGAGAGGATTGCCTGAGCTCAGGAGTTCGAAACCAGCCTGGGCAACTTGATGAGACCTTGCCTCTACAATAAATCAAAAAGTTAGCCAGGTGTGGTAGCACGTGTCTGTAGTTCCAGCTACTTGGAAGGCTGAGGCGAAAGGATCACCTGAGCCTAGCAGGTAGAGGCTGTGGTGGCCGTGAGCATGCGACTGTCCTCCAGCCTGGGCGACAGAGTGAGACTCCAACTCAAAACAATAAAAGTAAAGAACAACAGAAAAATAGATCAGGTCCCTTGAAATGAACAGCTTTTAGTCTACTTCTTTTGCATACGAGTTGAAAAACAAATAATCTTTACTTAATGAATATTTATTTCATATCGATTATGTGGGAATTCCTGAGGATACCAGAATGAGTACAACACAACCACTAACTTTAAGGATCTCATATTCCTGGGGATGGAGTGGAAAGATCAAAGGCAGATAGGCACATAAGCAGTGGTTACCTTGGGGGCATGTAGCCTGAAACTAAGAGGTGCGAGTGCAGCCTGGAGGACACCACTGAGCATGCTGCTTCTTTAGCATGAATGATGTACCTTCTCATTGATCTTTTCTCCCCCTTCCACTCACCTGCCAATTTCTTACTTATCCTCCAAGTCTCAGTGCAGACATCACATCTCCTAGGAGGCATTACCAGACCATCCAGGGTGGTGGGCTCTGGGTGCCCTGTGAACTTCAATACTGCAACACTTACCATCCCCTTCATTCTAATTGTCTGGCCTCTCTGAACTGTGAGCATCTTAAAAGCAGGAACTGTTTTATTCACCTTTGTTTCCCTAGCACCTGGCATAAGGCCCAGGTCATAATAATTGCTCAATTAATATTGATTGTTGAATTAATACATTTGGCCATGGAATGTATGAACATAGACCTTATTATTAAGGTGGGATTTAGCAGGAAGGAGTTGGAGAAGAGATTTCCAGGCAATGAGAAGCACACAGGTAAAGACAGTATTATGAAAGAGAATTCTACTTGGGGAAAGCGTATCATTTGAAGTGTTAGTAATTTTTGGCAAATGAGTCTGAAATGCCTGCTTTGAGAGGAAGGAATCACAGCAGGAAAGTTTGCCAGAAAATGCCAGCCGCTGCTTTATCACCATCTACCACTGATTGTAGTAAATGTGTAATAGGTGTCTAAAAACATACACAATTAATTCTGCTTAATGTGTCAGAAGGGCCTGTAGGGTTGTCATTTGAAACTGTCTTCTGCTTCCAAGAGGTCACTTAGAAGAGCAGGGCCTGGGAAGAACAGCTGAACCAGGCGGCTAGCTGTGGTACGTGGTCCCCATAATAATGCTTTCCACTCATCTTGTTCTTCCTGCCCTGACATTACAGGAAGTAAAGCCATGAATGGCTCAGCAGCTAAACTACAGCAGTATTATTGTTGGCCAACAGGAGGTGCCACTGTGGCTGAAGCACGAGTCTACAGGGATGCCCGCGGCCGTGCCAGCAGCGAGCCACACATCAAGCGACCAATGAATGCATTCATGGTTTGGGCGAAGGATGAGAGGAGGAAAATCCTTCAGGCCTTCCCTGACATGCACAACTCCAACATTAGCAAAATCTTAGGTGAGTGCAGCTGCGTACCAGAAGAAGCTGATCTCCTGCCTGTGAGTGCCTCCAGCGAGTGGGGGCAGGGGCCTGACCCGGCTCCTCGGGGAGAAGGTGGTGGCAGAAGTCAGGTGAAAGCCAACCAGCTACGCCAGACCCTTTGTCATCTCTGCCTCCCCTGCCCAGCAACACGGCATTTAGGTATAGGAGTTATATCCACCAGGTGCCAGGGCAGGACTGGATAAAAACTTATTTAAGAACCAAAGCTGTTTATAGTATGTGTGAGTACTGTGAATTTAGCAACCCTTGAGAAGTCACTGCTAAACAAGAATCATGGAGGCAAGCTGTATCTCTTTTTAGTATCCAATCTTCTTACAATAATATGTTTCTACACTCGTAGACCCTTCCATTTTCTGCTTTAGCATTCTTGGGTTCACATGTCCCACTGAAAGAATTCATCAAGGACTAGAAATGAACCCCCGAATGGTGTGCAATTCATGGAGTGCAGAACAATGTCTCTAATGATAACTCTGAAACTTGCAAAATAAATCTGCATTTACTTTAATAAGACATGACTTGTTCGAATTTCATAGCCGTGAGTTGAACACATAGACCACAGGGCAGAGGCCCATTTTGTGGTAAATTGCCAGCGTGATTCTCCCGTTTCTCAGGATTAAACTCAAGCCTTGTTCTATTAGTGTAAAGCCTGCCTAGTGCAGCTTACAGTTTGGAATTATTGTGCTCAACATATTGAACATATTTTATTCAACATGCAGCATTACAGTCAACATGTTTCCTCCTTAAAAAGGAAAAACACAGAAGGCACTGTTCATTTAAGCTGTCATGATGTGACAAAATCTCAAAGGAAGCCGTTTAAGAAGCTGAAAAACATTAGAGACTTAAGCTGTGGTTTTAATTTTTTAAATGTTTTGTTCAAAAGCAATAAATATTTAACCTGAGTAAATATCAGTGATCTGGACATACACAAATACACATGTTTTGTCACAGTATAAATAATTTAACTTGATTCTGAGACATTTTGAGGCAATGACCTCTAAGAAAATTTAAAACATACATAAGATCAAATAGTGGTAAAATGTTAAAATAAAATTTTTTTCTTTTCCTTTTGACTTTTGAGTTTCAAGATGGATACTAAATGTCATTACAGTTTAAGTGTGATTTTATTTTTAGAGCTTCAGGAATCTGCATAGGGATGTTATTCTTTTGAATTGAAATACCTTTCAAACCAAAATATTCCTAATGGACATTCACTTTTGTCTAATTAAAAGGCATTGCAAAAAAATTAGTGTTTCTCTGGCATTAGATGCTTTGTATCCAACTTTGAGATTTTTACTTTTCTTCTGTCATTTTAGTAGCAATGTGAGTAAGCTTTTAGATGGTTATAGAACCTCTCTGTTTCCATTTTGGCAGCTTTGGGGAATCTATATTATTGGTGTGCATTCTGTGAAGAAAATTATTAAGAGTATAGTAAGTATATTCATAAAACGTAAACCTTTAAGCTCAAGCATTTCAAGAGTACCAAGAATTCTGTTAACTGGGGCTTTGCACTGCTGGGAAGCCTATGTGCAGAGACTTTCTACACAACTTGTGCACAACAATCAGGAAAGAACGGGGATGGATGTGCTATTAAAGCAGACCAGGATATTGCTGGCTACAGAGAATATTTGTACAACTTTTCCATTTGTTTATGTATGAAAAATCTCCACTGAAGAATAGCTAACATCCAGTCTGCACAGCTGTTACCGCTTTATTCACCAGCGAGACACAAAAATGCAATTTGATACATGTAAAAAAGCACATCCCTTCTTCATCAAGTGTTTAGATAATTCTTTATAAACAATATTAGAGAAGTGAATACTTTTCCTTCTTCCTGTGTAAACCGTATTAAAAATTTTTGTACTTTTATTGGTACAGCTTTAAATGAACGTTTACAGTACTTGAAAATAGTATATATAATTCCAACTGTACCTTCCGGTTCTAAAGTTATAACTTCTTAAGTAGAGCTTAGGTTTAGGTTTTTTAATTACACCAGGCCAGGGGAGACAGTTTGCATGGTAGGTTTTTATACATGGAAGGATTTCAACATGTGCTGACAACTTATCAAAGGATGGCTTTGCTAAAGATACTCAGAGTGTGGGAGATGTTTGAATTTCTGGAACTAAGAAACCTGAGAATCCTGTCATACTCAAAAGAATGCCTAGGAAGTTTAGGCTTTTAGCCCTCTTGAGATAGACAGGTGGATGGGGAAAGACCTTGGTGTAAGAGATGATCTTTAAGCAGCAAAGATGTGTATATTTATATTGAGTCGGGGTCTCACTCTGTCACTCAGGCTGGAGTGCAGTGGCACGATCTCAGCTCACCACAGCCTAGACCTCCTGGGTTCAGGCAATCCTGTGCGCAGTGATTTTTATTTTTATTTTTTTTAGAGACAAGGTCTTGCTATGTTGTTTAAGCTGGACTCCAACTTAATGGGCTCAAGCAATTCTCTCGCTTCAGCCTCCCAAGGTGCTGTGATTACAGGTGTGAGTCACTGTGCCCAGCCAGCAAAGATATATTTTAAAACAATATGGTTGCATTAGTCTTAAAATATTGAGAAAGCTAATGTCAAAAAAGTATCATTATACAAACTGTTCTTTATCCTGTAGTCTAAATGACTAGTTGGCAGGGTCAGTGGTATATGGTAATGGAGCTACCCAGAACCCAGGTGAGTGAAGAGGTGGGAGGGAATATTGGTTGTTCTTGCCTGGAATATGCTGCTGTGACCACTTGGGTGCTTAAGGCTATTTCCGTGTCTAGGATCTCGCTGGAAATCCATGTCCAACCAGGAGAAGCAACCCTATTACGAAGAGCAGGCCCGGCTAAGCAAGATCCACTTAGAGAAGTACCCAAACTACAAATACAAGCCCCGACCGAAACGCACCTGCATCGTTGATGGCAAAAAGCTCCGGATTGGGGAGTATAAGCAACTGATGAGGTCTCGGAGACAGGAGATGAGGCAGTTCTTTACCGTGGGGTAAGCATTCCTGAACTCAGTCACCTGGACTTTCTTTCCCAGCGAGAAACCGCAGGATGACTCCTGGCGGTGTGTTTGGGAAGGAGATTAAGGGAGAAGTTGTGACATTGAAGGGGCTTGACATATTGAAGGGCACGGCCTTGCAACGTGGCTCCAGCTCATATCAGGCCAAACTTGCCACAGTTCACTCCCGCTGGTCACCCCTGTCACTGTCTCCCAAGCCAATTTACGATGCTCAGTGCCCACACACATAGTTTCTGGTAGTTTATTTAAGCAGACACACAGGAAGAAAAAAAAACAACTAACCTAAGAAATCCCCAGAAGCTTTCCAGCTTCTCTGGGTGGTGCTTCTGACTGTAATCACAATAGTCTGCTTTTGTTGTGGGATCTACCACAAGATAATTGGCCTTGACATTGGTTAGAGGACCTCATTTTTGGCATAAGATCCAGAACTCCTGTTGCAGTAAATTATTCTGTGGTAGAAGCAGTAACAATGTGGAGTTTCTTGCTTAAATCAGAAACTAGACATGTTTTTGATATCTTCAAGTCTGATTTCATGTCATTTTGTTTAAAAATTAGGTAATAGGTTTCTGGTATAAATTTCGATTTGGCTGACTGGCTGTCTGCATTCAAAAGAGGCCCCTCCTAACCACAGTAGTCAGGATAAGTGGGGGTGCAGATGCCTGTAGCTTCTAGCACACGCAAGCCTAGGAGCACAGGGGGGTGGCAGAGCAGAGGACCGTTCTGGAGGCATCAGCCTGAAGCAGCTGCAATCAGAGGAGGGAGACCTTGGGAAAGGGTTTGAGAGAGATGTGGAGTAAGCAAGGGAAGCCACATTCACAGTTAACCTGAAGGAGAACTGAGGAGCTGTGCTGTCCCAGGGCACTGAGGGCATCATTTAAAGGTGGAAAAGATACCTAAAGGAGAAGGAAAATGCTGTTTAGTTTAAAGGATACCCAAAGTAACCCCATGGAACAAAAGGTTGGTTTCAGAAGCATGTTTTAAAAAGAATAGTAAATCAAGGCTGGGCGTGGTGGCTCATGTCTATAATCCCAACACTTTGGGAGGCGGAGGCGAGAGGATTGCCTGAGTCCAGGGGTTCGAAATCAACCTGGGCAACTTGGCGAGACTTCATATCTGTAATAAAAAATATATTAGCTGGGTGTGGTGGCACGTGCCTGTAGTTCCAGCTATTTGCAAGGCTGAGGCAGAAGGATCGCCTGAGCCCAGTGGGTCGAGATTGCAGTGGCCATGAGTGTACTACTACACTCCAGCCTGGATGACAGAGTGAGACTCTGACTCAAAAAAAAAGAAAACTAAATAAATACAGAAAACACAAAGCCATTGAAAGTAGTCTGGGTCATAAACCCGTGCAGTACATGAGAGCATCTGGGTCAGGAGCAGGGCTTTGGAGTTTGACCGCCGGGGTTTACATACTGACTGCGCCACCTACTTGGGCAAGTTCCTTAACGTCTCTAACCTGTTCTCTTACCTGTGAAGTGAAACGAATAATAGTACCTGTCTTGTAGGATTGTTGAGAGGATTCAATGAGGCGATGCTTTTAAAAGAACTTTATATAGTCTCAGTACAATATCAATAAAGGTGAACTCTAGCATTATCATTACTATTTAATACATATTTACAATCACAGTAAAACCATGTTTTATATCACTAGATAATCAATGAACTTCTTTATACTGTGGCAGAACCTTTTAGAGGTAAAGGAGGTATAAGCCACTTTATTATTCAAGATCCCAGTACATTAATAAGGGAAGACATGTCAAAATAGGATTATCAAATCCCTCTGCATTATAAATGTTTGCATTTTTTAAGTAATGCTTTTAAAACCAAAAAGAACAATGCAATATATTTGGACTATTCACATGATAATTAAAGCATTTATGAAAAATGCCAATTTATAGTTTACTTTAGGTAGTATAGTCATAGACAGCAAAATACAAATTTAAGACTGTATGATAAATGTCCTTTTTTAATCCTGTTCATGTGTCTTGAAGATTATGTATCATCTCTTTTGAACAGAGAATCAGAAGCTCAAGTTTGATATCTTTTGTGATTCCTCCCCTTCTCCCCAGTCATGTTCCCTGTGTATTTAGTGATACATAGTGGGTTTCATAGTCAGGAAGGTTATGAAAGGTATTGTGTTAGTTCCCTGACACTTATTTGAAGATACGAGTTGCAGTAATACTATTTAACTTAGTTCCCTTTACCAAAGTGTACATTAAAACAGCTCTGGATTAAAATACCTCCACATCTATCAATGTATGCAAAATTAAAAATCTAAAACAACTTAATAACATTATCATTTATTGACTATCTAGTGTGTACTAGGCATTTTAGATATATAAATCACATCACTCTCTAAATAAGATAAAGAAATTGAGGTTTAGAGCGGTCCTATGTCTGCTGAAAGGTGAGAAAGAACAAAAGTTTGGATCTAGGTCTCAGCCACATCATGCCAAGCAACTGTCCTTAGCACCTTGCTCAAAATATGCCTCATAGCCGTATTCCGGCACAGTCATAATAACGGCTATGCCGTTTGAGCAAGAACTTTTAGAACTTGGAGAAAATGAAGTCTTTGGTTATGGTATATGGTGCATAAAAGGAGATTTGAGGCTTAGAGACAAACAATTCTCTTCCTGAGAGTGGCAGAAAGTCCTTTCTGGAAGGATCATCTTAGACTGTGGAATAGGGCTACTGAAATGCAGGCAATGACTAGATTTTTCTTTAATCTTCAATACTGAGGTTATTCTTCTGCCCAGCTTTAGTAATACCTGCTACACAAAGCTAGGTATTATTTCTACTTAAAGATTGGTATTCTTTTTAAAGTAGTTATAATTGATAGATTATTAACTCCATGGGGATCGTCTTTGGAAATTGATCATTATTAGATGTAAGGCTGTTACAAGAGTAGGGAGAAAAACGGACAAAAAATTCAAAGATTGCTATTGACTTCTTGATGGAATGGGTGAGATCAATTTTTATGGCTGATTTTGAAAAGACGTGCACAACTTTCAAGCCAATAAAGCTGCATATATTGCTCAACATTTTCATGCATTTTACTGACTACACAACTGTAGCTGATGAGTTAGATTTTTTTTTAACTTAGCTATTATGAAATGAACTTATCAATAATATGGAGTGGAGTAAGGTTGGCTCTTGCTTTGGATTTAACCCCTTCAGTTCACAGAATAAATATCAGAATTTTGTAATAATTCTGATAAGAGAATTATTCATGTAGAAATAATATTCATTAGGGTACATACAGCTACAATAGTTTTTCCCAAACAACTATGACCAAATGTACTTGCACTTATTTGAAACTTATTTGGTAATTTACCCGTGAACTAATGAAGAACTATGTAGGTACATTCGACCCTACGTATCTGTGACTTCTGCATCTGTGGTTTCAATCAACCACGGATGACAATAAAAAACAAAACAAAACACAAGTGAGTTTGCTACTGATGTGTACTATGTTGTTAGGCCTAGGGTGGTTGCATCTATACTAAACATGTATAGATTTTTTTCTTATACATCTTTTATTTCCGAAACAATACAGTACAGTACAATTGTTTATATAGTGTTTATATTATATTAGGTTGTTATAAATAATCTAGAGATTATTTAAGTATATGAGATGATGTGTGTAGGTTATATGGAAATATTACATCATTTTATACAAGGGACTAGAGATCATTGGATTTTTGTATCTAGGGGGTCCTGGAACCAATCCCCAGTGAATACTGAGGGGTGATTACCATAAAATATTAAATTTGGGGCTACTTTTTAAGCAATGAAAATGATAAATTATTGAATATTTACTGTATGCTATACACCGTGCTGAGCGAATTATATAGATTTTTGCAAATACAACAAATTTACAAGAGAGTCAATATCATCCCCACTATAAGGTTGAAAATTGTAGTGTTCAGAGATGTTAAATAATTTGTCCAAGGCCACACAGCTAGTAAATGGCAGAGCTGAGATTTAAACCAGGCATATGCTAATGTGAAACATATATCTTTTTTACCATTACACATACCTCTCAATTAGAGCCTACAAATTGTTTAGAGGCTATATAGCGTAGTAGTTGAGAGCACCAATTCTGAAGCCAGACTATTTGGCTTAAATACCAGATCTGCACCTTCTCAGATGTAAGAACTAATGCATAGTAATCCTTATTCCTCTTCCTTTGCCCTTGGGAAACTTATTTAAACTTTGTTTCCTCATATGTGGAATTAGAATGTTAATAATACTGACAACATATTCAGGAAAGATCGAATAACTAAATATATGTAAAGTGCTTACTTAGAGCAGTGTCTAGCATATGGTAAACCCTAAATTAGAGTTAATATTGTTATTCTAGAAAAAGAATACCATGTGCCAAGTATATTTTTATACTGTATTAAATAATTATTTTCTAGTGCCTTATGCTATAAGTGATTTGAATATTTGCCATTTTGATTTTAATCATAAAAAGGTTGAACCAAGCCTACAAGATACTTGTAAATATAATTAAATTAGCATAAGCTAGTCATACGGTTTTCAATAGTATCCTGCAAAAAAACTGTATTAGAACCTCTAGTAGGTAAAGTATAAAAAGATTACTCTTATTTTCAGCCTTCCTTCAGTATCAGCTACAGAAATGTGTAATGTTCAAGCTTATCTCCTGCTGAAACAAACTTCATTGTCTTTATTTATAATTTCGTAAGGGTCTGAAGGTCAGCAAACAATGGGCTTTGCCAACATTAATATGTAGTCACTTTGCAACTGACAAAGCTCAACTACACTCCAGAAATATTCTTGTAATTTGGAAACCTTGCAGCAGTGCTGGCCTCCATCAGGGCCAACTTATACTTTTACTTGGACTGGGCGGGAGGCTTCTTAGCCATCTCTGCTCATATCAGCTGCGTGCATAAACTTTTACAAACATCTACAAATTTGTTTTGATGTGCACATCTATTATTTGTGAAACCCAATACCTGCCAGCTATTCCTGTTTGTAAAATCTGCAGTGTTTGAATTTTGACTTTGAAATTGATCTATAAAGGAAGGAAAAATGCTTTTTAGGAAAGTAATTTCTGATAGACAAACCTTGAGCCTGCTGGCTGGATATTCCATTTTGTTCATTGATTAGTCAGTCAATTGGCAAGCGCCTATTAGAAACCAGCTATGTGTCCAGCACTGTCCTAAATTAATATTGTACATGAGGCATTATTTATATACACATGGGCTTTCTGAAAATGCTATAGTTGGAGAAGCCAGACACATATATGAACAGATAAACAAATCATAGTGTGTTACACATATCACACACAGCATAGGTCTGCATAGAACATGTGATGAGCTACTAATCTTGATTGCATAGAAAAGAGCAAGTGAAGTGCAGAGGAAGAGAGATGACTGTGCATCAGGGTCAAGCATAGGACGTCCTTGTGGAAGGGACTTGAAGTCTGGGTAGGTCAGACTGGTGGAACGTAGATTCCTGCTTTAGCATGAAGGAGAACAGAAACACATGGGAGGAAATGTGGAAATGTCCAATGATAGAGAAGGAGGCCAGCCTAGGAATTGCCCCTGACAGTAAAGGAAGGAAATGGAAGCCAGGTAATGGGGAGCAATATTTTGGAAGTCCTCGAAAGCCAGGCTTTTTCAAATGTAATTGACTGTGCACGGTTAATTTTTGAAGTATTTTTTTATGCTGATTAACAACAATAAGAGAACAAGATCTGCGTGATGGTGGGTTAGCTTATGATTTTGCATCCACAGCATCAGTTGTAACTTTAAAAGGGTCTCAGCCATTGAAGGAGTTTTTCCTAAGTTCTGCTTGAACTCTTTCGGGGCTAGAGAGCTCACTACTTCTCAAGGGATCTAGTTCCTTCGTGGAACATCTCTGATTGCTAGAAAATTCTTTTCTCTTATCTGAGCCAGAATCTGCCTTTTTGCTACCTTGTAGGCTGGTTCTAATCCTCTTGTTTGGTCTCTCCTAGAACAAATTTCTCCCTTATTTATGAGGATAATCATTCAAGCGTCTAAAGATGATTATATGCATATCCTTTCTCTACCACATTTCCTCCCATACATCTTTTCTTCTCTGGAATAGGTTACCTAGAATTTTGGTTTGTTTTTCCTATCATTCACTAGTTCCTTCCTTCATTCATTCTGTGTATTCAATAGATATTTATTGAGTGCCTTCTATGTTACAAGCATAATCTAGGCTTTGGATCATTTAGTGAAAAGTTTTGTCTTCATGAAGCTTACATTCGAGTGATACAAATCAGGCAATAAAGCAATCAATGAATAAATAAATAGAAAATAGTGATAAGTGCCTTAGACCAAAATAAAGTAGGAAAAGGAGTGGGGAATTGTAGAGTATGAGGTGCAATTTTAAATATGATAGCCATGGATAATCTCACTGAGAAGGCAACATTTCAGCAAAGACCTGAGTGGCTGAAGGAGCAAGGAGCAAATATCTGGGAGAAGCAGAAAGAGAAAAACGCAACTGCAGAGGACTTGAGGCAAGATTGTGCCTGGCTTGTTCAGGAGGAAATAAGGAGGCCAGAATGACAGCAACAAGTTGAGTAGATGGGAAGATGCCAGAGAGGTCAAAGGGAGACAGATTGTGAAAGGAATTGTAGGCCGTTGTGAAGACTTTGGATTCGACCCTGAATGAGATGGAAAGACCCATTGAAGAGTTGTAAGCAGAGGAGTACTATGATCTGATTTAGATTTTGAAAGGATCACTCGACCTACTGGATTGAGAATTGTCTGAAGGGGAATGCCCGGCAGCAAGGAGGTCATTGGTACTACAATAGACTGGATTAGAGCTGAAGATAGCTTGGACCAGGTTTGTAGAGTTAAAGGTGGTAAGAAGTAGATAGATTCTGGATACTGATAGATTGGATATAAGGCTTAAAATAAATACATTTACCAAGGTTTGGCCCAGGCAACTGGAAAAGCAATTGGAAAGATGAAGCAGTCATTAACCAAGATCAGGATGGTCTTGAGAGGAACAGTTATGTAGATGAATGGTCAGGAGTTCAAGTTTTGCCCCTATGAAGTTGAGATGGTGTCTGGACATCTGCACTAAATAAGCAGTTATATATACTTATACATGAGTCTAGAAAAAGCACCTAATGAGGCATTTACTGGAGTGAGAAATTTGGAAATTATCAGCTCATAGGTAATATTTTAAGAGATAGAACTGGACAAAATCACCAAGGGAATAAATTTAGATATAGAAGAGAAGGTTTTCAAGGACCGAGTTGACGGGTACTCCAGTGCTTAGATGCCAGGAAGATGGGAAGCAAAGGGTCTTGGAGAAGCAGCTAATGAGATCGGAAGACCAGTGGAGTGTGGGATCTGGGAAGACAAGGAAACAGAATGGTTCAGCAAGGAGAAGAGGGATCAGCTGTATCAAATGCTGCCCATGGCATAGGTCTAGTAAGGTAAAGACCAAGAACTAACTTTTGGATTTAAATGTGAAGATCACTGGTGGTGTGACCTTCATAAACTCTTATTTCAGTGTAGTTCTGGGAGTGATTGAGGTGAATTTAAGAAAGAACTAAGTAGAAGAGATGGAAAGATAAGAGTATTATTAATGTGGAAATGATACTCATTTCTGAAAGGTTGCTTTTAAGGACATCAGAGAGATAAATGGAGCAGGAGATGGAGGGGGACATGAGCCCAGTGTTTCATTTTTGTTTTTAAGGTAGGAGTATTCTAGATTCTAGCATGTCCATTGGGAATGATGCAGGAGAGAGGAAAAATCGGTGCTGCGGATCGGTGAGACAGTTGCTGAAGAGACATCCTGAGTAAGTGGGAACAGATAGTGTCAGTGCACAAGCAGAGAAGTTACCTTTATGTGGGATTTTGAATTGATTTAAAATATAGCAAGGGGGTCAGAGGATGGGTCACAGGTACAGGGAGGTTGGTCAGTGTGATGGTGGGAGCTTGTGAGAGTTTCTTCTGCCAGGTCATGAGCTCAGAGTGAGAATTGAGAAGTTAGACATTTGCAGAGAGTTGAGAGGATAGAAAACAATTGTCTAGAAGAAAATGTGCAATGTGACGGCCAAATAGAGGCCGATTTGAAGCTTGTGGTTATACATTTAGAGACTAGGAAGCATGGTGGTGGTGTATTTTCTCCAGCCAAGTTCAGCTGTGTGGCTAAACCAGAGTAGGAAAAGAATGAGATTTAACTAAAGTTAGAGTTTTGCTGTATATGACAGTGGAGACCATCTGTGAGGCAGGATTTAAACTTGTAAAGAGGCAAGTGAGGGCACAAGAGGGAGGGGCATAAGTAAGTGAGGACAGTGGAAGTTGAAGGATCAAGAATTTGACCCAAACTCCTCTTGGTGGGGGCAGGGGGGAATTGTGAGCTGGGTACTAGAGGGGAGGATACTAGAAAGATAAGGTGTGGTGGTCAGAGAGTAGGATGTTAAGATTGAGACTAGTAAGGGGGAAAGTTGGCAGTGACAAGGTCTGCTGTATGACAAGAGAGTGAACCACTAAGATAGGGAGCGGCCTGATTTTCACAGTGTGGGGGGGGAGGTGAAACTGAGACATCAAGGTATTGGAATGATCATCTACAGAGAGTATGAAGTCATCAAAGTTTATGGCTGGGATAATGTTGGAGAGGCAGCAACAGTGAGCCAGGAGCTAAGACCTTTGAGGAATGATGGGGGATGACTAGGCAGAAGTAGATAAGGGTGTGAGTGGGTGACACAGTCTGGTGACATGAGATTCAAAGATGAGATTTTTAAGATGGAGGAATAAAAACTCGCTTGGAAGAGACAAGAGGGGTTAAGAGGCAGATACCCCCCTCAACCCATTTGTGTGACAGGTATAGAAAGCAAACAGCCAGTTCTTGAGAGGACTGTAGGGAGAGCAGTGGTCTAAAGAGAGAGCCAAGGTTCAGTTAGAGCTGTGGCAGTAAGTCCTAGCAGTTGAGTTCTGGAGGGTACAGTGGAAAGATTTCAGGAACTAGGGAAAGAGGGAGATAAGGCTAGAAAATCAAATGTTACTCTCTCAGGATTCGTTCCTTCTGAAAGATCTCTCCCAAGATTTCGATACTTTCCCATCTCAGATGTGCTTTCCTCATGAGCTTATTATTAAAGTTTAGTATTAAAGCAGATGATGTGAACACATCTAAGTATAGGCCCTGGCACATCATAGGCACTCCCTTCAAGCTTATTTAATAGAACTATAGATATAGATATTCTGATAAAAATGCTATGAAATGACCATCTATTCTTTGTGACAAGAAAATATATAGTGTGTTTCTTTATGCAGAGTTTATATTATAGATCAGCCTGTCAAGTTGGAAAATCTGTAAAATGGGTTAATATTGCAGTAAAAGTTTGTCCTCTGCACTCATAATGAAATTAAGACAAAAATGTTTTTATTGCAGTTATCCAAATTCAGTTTAAAAAATTCATGAGGCATTCACTGCCTTGGGAAGGTTAGCATGACATTTAATTTTCATTAATTTGCCCAAAACTTAGGAAGCAAGAAGGATACTGTTTTAGAGTTTGATTTGATGAGATGGAAAACAGTATTTTATGTTTCTACACATAGATTTTGATCTCTCTATTATCTGCTTCCTTCAGGCAATCAAAAAAATTCACCATAAGGATCATAAAAATTGGATTAATAGCAGGTGTTTAGTGTCAACTGGGTGCTGATGGGCTCTGTAGAAGTCAGGGATATTTATGGACCATTGCGAGCTTAGTCCATCTGTATATTGAATATCTCTAAAGGAAAGAATGGTGGGATTCAATTCAGGTGATGACACCTAGGTTCAAATTCTGACTCTGCTGCTTATTGAAAGCAGGACCTGAAGCAAGGCCTTAATTTCTTCATCTGAAAAACTGAAACAATAATAACTTATGGAATTTTCATGTTATGTTAATTGAATGAATAATATATGAAAATATTTTATGTGTTATGTTAGTGAAAAGTTAAGCATCATTATGCCTCATGGTGACTGAAAGAGGCTATGAAAGACAGCATGATCTGATCTCTCACCTGTTTCCAGGCCATCTCCATCACTTCTCCTTCTGCTAGGTTGGAAGGCATGCAGGGCTTTGTGAGAAAATTATGCTTCTTCTAGACATGTCAAAGAATAGCTGGTAACTAGCTATTTCTTCACAGAGTGAGGATATTTTCCTGATAGAGTGAGGTGGATAGAAAGTTTTGGCAATAAAGTGTTGCCAATAAGAATTGTTCCTGCCTGAGCCCGCGGGTTCGAGACCCACCTGGGCAAGCAAGACCTCATCTCTACAATAAATCAAAAAATTAGCCGGGCGTGGTAGCGTGTGCCTGTAGTTCCAGCTACTTGGAAGGCTGAGGCGGAAGGATCGCCTGAGCACAGCAGGTTGAGGCTGCGGTGGCCGGGAGCGGCAACTGCACTCCAGTCTGGGCGACAGAGTGAGACTCCAACTCAAAAAAAAAAAAAAAAAAAAGGAATTGTTCCAGCAATTATTGACCTGAAGCCATGAATACAAAAAGCTGGAAGGACCTTCCAGAACTTCCTTGACTCCAACTTTTATAAACATGTAGTGACTGAGGCTCTGAAAGGATAGCTACGATGACATTTTTGAGACAAATCTCCACTGCAAGGTACTGTCCAAAAGACTGAGAAACACTTGGTGAATGTTGCCTACATGAACATACTGCATCAGTCATAGTCTGAGGTAGGGAGCTCTTTAATTCTTGTGTCCTGATTTGAATGCCCCTGGTGAAGTTGAGAGACAGTAGTCATGTCTCCCAGCAGAGGGAAAGACTGACCTTCACAAAGAGTCTGTTAAGTTTATTTGAACTGGGGTGGCGTTACGAAGGAATGAACTGGAGCGCCCAGGCCTTGGCACCCACGGGGGTGGAGGGTGAGGCAACGTGTCTGGTGCCTGTTATTCTGCTGAGTCGCAGAGCTCTCGCTGCTCCTTACTCCTGACTCGTCCAATCCCAGCCCCAGTTCCAGCCCAGGGCCTCAGAGTAATACCACACTGGGTCCTTTCTCAACTCCATCTTTCTTCTATATAGTTCTCAAACCAAGATGAAGATGATACAAACCTGTTTAATAGTGTCATGATAATGTGTTTCATGCCACTAGTCTATTTTTTAAAATGTTCTGGGAGATCTTAAAAAATGATCTCACGTGTAACTGTGGAATTAACTACATTTGTTCCTCATGCCAAGTGTTATCCAAGCATTGCCATATTTGCCATGTTAAAGGGATCTGTCTTTATGTTGCAAAACCATTGATCAATTGCTGCATTATATTGTTTCAGCCCAAACACAGCATCAGGGAGATTTGCAGGACTCTTCAGGGAATGCCTTTATTATTTGCTTAAAATGTTAGATAGCCCCCCCTCCCAACCTTGAATCATGTAGGGGATGAGTTCCAATGCCACAGATGAACATATATCCAGATATTCCTCTGTTTCATTTTGTTTTTTGAATCTACACAGGCAGCAGCCACAGATTCCAATCACCACAGGAACAGGTGTTGTGTATCCCGGTGCTATCACTATGGCAACTACCACACCATCGCCTCAGATGACATCTGACTGCTCTAGCACCTCGGCCAGCCCGGAGCCCAGCCTCCCGGTCATCCAGAGCACTTACGGCATGAAGACAGACGGCGGAAGCCTAGCTGGAAACGAAATGATTAACGGAGAGGATGAAATGGAAATGTATGACGACTATGAAGATGACCCCAAATCAGACTATAGCAGTGAAAATGAAGCCCCGGAGGCTGTCAGTGCCAACTGAGGAATTTTCGTTTGCTGAATTAAAATGCTCTGACATTTCACCCCCCTCCCCAACAAAAAGTTCTTAAAGAGCCCGCATGCATTTGTGGCTCCACAATTACATCAGCAGAATGGTCTTAATTGTTTCGTAAAGTGTGAGACAGATTAAGTTTTCCCTGATTTTTCATGAACTTGAGTTTTTTGTCGTTATTGTTATTGTTGTTGTTGTTTTTTTAATTTAGGTGAAGACATATTAAATATGAGACACCAGGACTTGAAAACTTATCTCAACCCGTAGATGTCTTACAAGTCTTCTATTTTTGTCTTACTTTTTTTTTCTTTTGGATGTTGATAAAGGTTTAAGTTACTGTTTTAGATGGGGTTAAACATTCTCACTCAGGTATGCTGTGCCGGCCTACAGGTTGTGAATGTGTTTTTATTCTGAATTCTTTTAGAAAACAACTGAGGATTTCATATTGTGAAACAGAACAAGTCCACGGCGTGTGCAGCTGCATGTAGGAGCGTATTCAAAAGGCCTCAGAATTCCAGTTTTCCATGCGTCGAGTTAAACTTTGAATGTGCCAAACTTTTTCATAACTTTTGAATCTTAATATTTTGAAAGTCTTAAAGGAGACACTGCAAAGTCTTAGACAATCTTTGGCATCTTAAAATAAAATAGCAAACCAACTTTTTTTTTTCCAGAAAATGGTAAAGTACTCAGGAATCTGGAGACCAGATATTGTAAGGAATGAACAAGGTTGCCACAGTGCATGTACCCAATTGTGTTTGCCTCTTGACGTGCCATCTGTGCGTGACATGGCATGACGCACACACACCAGAACGATCACCACACCAGATACCGACTGGTGGTCTTCTCTGCCTGAGACCACCTCTCACTACATCCATTATCCCTTTGCCTTTAACCCTGACATTCAGTCTTAACACATTTTCTCTTAAATAATTTATTCATTCCAGAATGTCAAGGGTCCATTTACTATTTATTTTTAAAAAATTGTTGGTGGCATTAATTTAATAATTCTTATTTTACTCCCTCCTTCCCCAAATAACTTTTCAGCCCTTTTTACCTCCTTCTCCTGCTAGATACAAAAGATGTACATAATGATTTTATGTCCCCAGAGCATCTGGAAGCATTTCTGAAACTGCGATACTATTAAATATCTATATCATTGTTTCTAAACATAAGTGTATATCTGGCCACAGGGCTGTATATTTGGATGTAGGGGTATAGTCTTAAACAGGTATGCCCTGAGGTTCACTGTGACCTCAAATCTTTTGCCAGAATTTTCCCTTATTCAGTCCAGCAACAAGTAGTAGGGTCTGCATCAGTGGCATTTCCCCTGAACTCCCTTTAGCAGCAAGGGTCAACAGAGGTCACTGCCAGGCAGGAGAGTCCTGCAGCCACACATGAAGCCCAAGGCTTGTGGGCCATGTAGGAGTCCCAGTGAAGCTGTCACAGGCTGGCACCTTTACATTGAGTTGCCTTGTCCTAGCTGGCACATCCAGGGAGTTCTTTGCAAAATCCACAGGATGTGAGAAACTACACGACAGCCTCAAAGCAAAGATAGTGGCAAATAGTCATGCTACATCCAGGCAATGAAAGAAACCACAGGGAAGGAGAAGAGGGGAAATACATTCCCTCTGTGGGACGTCCCTACTGCAAACTCTAGAGAACAGGTAGCTCCTAGGGCAATAGAAGAGATCCCCTGGCTGACTCCCTGTATCTGTAGCTACATGGAGACCAGCCTACGTGTGAACAAGACGAACTGTACTTGTCACACAAGGATCTTCCAGGAGACGTGCTGCTGGGCTGGGAAGCAGTGAGGTTTCAGTCCCCATCTCCGAACTCAAGGGAGCTTGCCATGCTATTCTGACCTTCCAGAAGCCAGGACTGGTTGCCTACAGGGTGGGGCAGTTCACCCAGAGTGGTTTGATGGGCGATTATCAGTGAATGGTAACGTTCACCTCATGGGATGACCCAGAATCTGATCACCAGGACATAGGAACGGCCCCATCAGATTTCTTGAGCCATTTTGTCACTTGGAAGAAAATAGTGTACCTTCCTATTTATTTAAGAGTGCTCAAGGCCATGCCTAATGGCAATAAGTAGGTCTAGCCAATATATCTCCAGCTATTCCGCTAGCTGGGAGTGCTCTCTATAAGCTGATTAAGGTACTGATAGGAATGTTTTGTTGTTAATATTGGTTGGGGATTAGAACTTTGTTTTTGTACATTTATTTGAAATGAGGAGGAGGTCATTTTTCTAAAAAACAAATGAGTATTTATTATTCTCTTACTGATCTCTCTGAGTATATACCTCTCCTCAGTTCAGTCTCATGTTTGTTTCTCTTTCACTCTGGCTTTGGCTCTCTCTCACTCCTTTTTTTATGTTGTTGCATAGGTAGGGTGTTGTATGGCTAGCATTGTATTGTATGTAATTAATTTTGCACAAAGGCGAACATTTAGCACAGTAGGTTAATTTTGTTTGTTTTTATGACCATGCCAAAATAATATTCTGGGCTGGTGGAGAACAAAGGACTGTTCTTTAGGACTGAAACTTGATTTTGCTTGTAGTAAGGAGAAAACAAAAAACAAAAAACACACACTCACAGATGTTGTTTCGTAAGTGTTATAAGCACTGGATATAAATGGTATTTTTTATCACTTCTGACTAATGTGAAACTGTTGTACGAAAACTACATGAACAAAAGTCATCTGTTTCGACTCGTGTGGGCTTGCCTCACAGTTGCCGGATTTGAGTCATTTTTATGTCTTGTTATTTCATTTATTTATGCAAAATACATGTGTGTATGAACACTTTGTTTTAGCTCCAGCTCTGCCTCAGTTCTGGGGCTTAGTTACTTCTAGCCATATTCTTAAAAATGAAAGGCTATTCAGGAATGATCTGATTGTAAACGTTCTTTTATTGGATCAAGCGGTAACGCCGTATTCGAATCTAAATTTTGCGCATAAGCAGTTTATTCTATTTATTAGCCAAGTTTGGCTCTAAATACCCACAAAAATTAAGAATGACAATCATAGGGATCACTTCACTTTATTTTCAGCGGGGCTTAAACAAAGTTTTTATGACTTTACCATCTCATTTTAGATTTTTCTAACTGTGTAAATATAACATAGAAATAGAATTTATTTGGGGTTCATGAATACTTAGTGAGATATAAGTTATGTATTTCCTTTCTGTTCTCTATCCATATATGTTGGTCCAAACTCGAAACTGATGAGACACTGCCTCGCGGGGACGGTGGCTCCATGAAAGAGCAGTGCAGGGCCTGCAGCCTGGACAGCGGATGCCTCACCGGGTTCTCAGGCCCTTCAGGGCCCACTGTCCACAGACTCAGACCTTCTCCCGGCTTTTCTTATCGAAAGTTGCTGAATTGAGCACACTAAATTTCCAGTACAGCTAGGAGAGAGAGTCAATTAGCTTTGTGAATCCACAAAAATCTTCTAAGATCATTCTGTGATTTAATAGCAAGAGGAATAAACGCTGTTAGAAAGGCAAAAATCCTCTTCTGAGATTGGCCATTAATAAAACTCCCACCATGCCAGTTCGATTAAAGAATGTTAGCTATTTTTTTTCAGTGCTCCCTATTGCACAGTATCTTCAAATCAGAGATAAACATTATCTCCATTTTGTTAAAGAACTTACAGGATCAGGGTTTTCCTTGTCACTTAGAATAGGGGCACTGGCAGACAATCCTCTCCTTAAAAAATAGGCCATATGGAATAGGAAGGAAGAAAGTGTGAGAGAATGCACAAGCCAGTCTGCCGACACGAGCAACCAGGCTGGCATTTCTCTATTTCATGTGAGAAATTTCAGATGCGAGGCAGTGTCCCATCCAGGGAGGTGCAGAAGCTGTGTTGTTTCCACACGAATTCAGCTCCACCTCAGAGGAGCACATCAGTTTGCTTCATTTGGTATTTGATCTTCTCCATCCTTGTTCTCAGGCCTGATTCAGTCTGCCAGGGTCCTGACACCAACTCCCAGGCCAAGTTCAGGTGCGGGCTCACAGGGCTATTGACTTGTCAAATTCTGGCCTCCCCTGAACTTTCGCCTCATGGGAGCCTGGGGGTGTGTGAAAAGGGTGTGATCACTCAAGGGCTGGAATTAAAAGGCCGCTGCTTCTTGGGAGCACTCCCTCCTGAGCAGGGCAGCAGGCTCCAGCTGAAAGCAGGGATTGTTCCGGAAAGCCCATCCACCTTCCGTAGGAAGGCAGTCTAGTTGCTTGAACATCACAACTGAGGCTGCTTCTCTCAGTTTACCCATTTGCAGAGAGGTGACCTCTCCAACCCATTAGGGAGAGGAGAAAGAATCACTAAGTGATTTTCAATCATATGAGAAGTCCCATACCAAGTGCCAACAACTGCAGACAAATGCAGCTAGAGGAATGTATTGAAATTATTGCTGGGTCTTCCTTTTTAATGAAAGTGACAAAGATGGTCGCCGTAGCCTCGCCTGATTTTGTACACGCTTGTTAAGGACCGAGTTGGCACTTAAGCTCACTTCTCAAAGTATAATAATGACATTGTGTGACCTCATTTGTCCTCTCACAAAAGAACCCGCATCATTTCCTTAAGTCCTCTGCCCCCGGCCATGTTTTCTTCCTTAATAAACAGCGTCTATCTGTTATTCCTGCCGACGATGTTCTGTTTCTGATGCCATATCCTATTGAGGGTGCCCCGTGCTCATGTCACTGAAATACTGATATGCAAACACACTTCCTCTTCCTTTGCCTCGCATCTTTTCCTCTGGGGACGGACTGCTTTCCAAAGGCTCATGAACAAGTATTGGGAATGCTGGTACCTTTGGCGTAGGGGTAGGGGGCAGGCAGGGTAGGGACAGAAAGGTCATGCCTCGCGCAGATATCCGGTGTCCGCGGCAGTAAGAAAGCTCGACGGCAACTCAGTGACGTATCTCGCTCCGTAGTTTTTTATTCCTGACAAACCACAAGCATCAAGTGAGGCCTCAGTGCTGGTGCTCATGGAGCATGGGGAATGTGCAAATATTTAACTGTTTTGTGTGCTGCACATTGCAGATTTGCTCATGTGCATTCTCCGTTTGTCTTCCTTCGTCTCATGTGTTTTTGCTTTTTTGGAAGTGCAGTCTCTATTGTACCCTTCTCCAGCTTGTAGCAAATTAGAATGCTTAGCGTTTATGTTCATTCATTATTGTATTTGCCATGTAAAATTTTTATTACCTTAGACAAGCTTATAAGCTGTTACTACATAACTTATCTTACTGTAACTCTTTTATTTCCCCAACGTTGTAATTTGTTTGTGATGTATATTGTGAGATTGTATTCTATGTTAATTTAATCAGCACAATTCACTGACATGCTGGACTGACATGCTGGCTGCTGTTTCAAAGTGTAAAGTTTGTGTCGGGCTGTTGGGACAACTGCAACTCTGTTGTCAAGGTACTGTGCTTTGGTTCCTATAGCAACACTGTGGGTGTGACCCTGGAGACGCCAAGGGCATTTCACACACCCTGGAGCAAATTTTAACTGCAGATTTTCTTTGTAGAAATTCTATGTATAATGCAGGTACCTACTTGGCCCATGGCTGGTAACTATTTGGGCAATTAGAAAAAAAAAAAAACCATAAAAACTAGTGTCTATTGCTGCTTTGAATATGTTTGAAAGTCTGAAAATGTAAATAGTTTATCAAAAAAAAAAATCTTGTACAGTCCAGTGTAAAGTTTTTAAATGACCTTAAGGGTTGCCATCACATCTTTCTCACACTCTCCTCTTGATAATAATAATTAAAAAAAAATTTGCTAAGGATTAAAGAAATGGGAAAAATAAAAAAAGAATCTCTTGGAATTTAAAGGAATGAATCATTGTTCTTAGCTTTGTTGCATACACAAACTTCTTGGATTTTGTTGTGCAGTATTGACGTGAGATCAAGCTCAACATTGAATAATCCTTCAGTGGTACTTCAAGTCTTCCCCTCCTCTGCCTCATAATTAAGGGAAAAGACAGAATTGAAAGACACACTGTCTTTATCTATCCTGGTGTATGTTGGCACCTTAGCTACTTTTTTTTTCCTTTTTGCACAAGGTGCTTTCCTGATATGTTAAACATGCCATCTTTGGGTGATGATGTATATGCCATGACGGGGCCGCGGCCCCTCAGGGGAGTGTCTATAAGAACTGCTTATTTATGCTCATTTACCTCAAGACTGTCCTCTCTACCCTAATCTAGTTGTCATCACTCCATCTTTTGTACTGCTGTTGACACTTACAAATTAAAGATAAATTTTGTTTTATGACCTCTGTGTACGACCTTGTCTGTGCCCGGCAAACTGTCCCCACCACGAAGCCCAGCAAGCCCTACTCTGGCCACCCGCCTGCTTCCAGAGCCTCGGGGCTCTCTGTTCTCTGCTGACGGCTCTGCCCGGCCCAGGGGCAGGTCCCTGAAGCCTTCCAACCCCTGAAAGACGGCCTGCTTTTTTCCCTTCACGGTGGAGCACACACAGCTGCCGCAGGAAATGCTTGCAGATCCAGGAGGGAGGAACAGGATCCAAGGTGGATTTTTGTCAAGAGAAGATGAGAGAGAATGTCACTGCCTCTTTGCTTGACTTCTTCCTGAGCGCAAAACGGTTTATAAAAGCCCAGAGTGTTGTGGGGTGTGAAGGAATCTCAAAGGCCGGCCTCTCCTCTGGCCCCAACTTCTGCCAGCCCAGCAGATGAGAGCAGAAATGCCACCCTCATGGGGACATTTCCCGGTGCCGGGGGGTAGGAGTGCTGGCTAATCTCTCAGTGGCTTTTGCCTCATGGAAGACAGCGCCCATCTGCTTGTCCAGCAATGAGCTGTGCCACAGCGAAACTCAGTTCCCCCATACCAGCTTCTGACGTGTTTCCAGAACCGTTTCATTGTGCTCAGTGTCTGAGGAATGGAGGTGGGGTCCTGGGCTAAAGGGAGCGGGTCCTTGAAGGAGACTTGCTGAACCAGCCAAGCCAGTACTGAGGACTCGGAGATTAGTAACCAACACCTGGAGAATGAAACGCACCTGTTCCAGAGAGAGGTCAGCCACTTCTTCTTTTGATATTTCTTATTTAAAAACAAACACACAAACCCTCCTTAGAGAAAAGTCAAGGATTTGAGGAACTTTCTTTATCCCAGATCGTAAGTTCGACACAAGCTGCCGTAAGTTCTGAAAACCTAGCATCCTAGGACCTCCCTCCTGCCCTGTGGGTTTTTAAGACCAGGTAAGCACAGGACATCGGGAAGGACATCGGTTTGGAGCCGCACGGGCTGGCTCTGCCACTTACCAGCTGTGTGGCCTTCCCCAAATAACTCCTCTGAGCTAGAATTTTCTTCTCTGCAGTGGGATAATAATCCGTCTCAGGGGATAGGGGAAGAAAAGAAAGAGGGGCTATGGAACCTCCGTCTGCAGGCCTGCACACAGAGCCTGCAAATGCCGCCTGAGCTCTGGCCAGAGATGCCTGAGCCAGCAGGGAGAGCGGGTGATGTCACCACTAAGCAAAGTGAAGGATGTGCCTAAGACTGTCACCCAGAGCCCAGTCCCATATGGGAGGAGCCCAGCCTGTCCCTCTGGACTAGTCCTCAGGCCACAGGTTTTCTCACTTCTAGCCCGCCCTAGCTCCCGCAATTGGCCTCTCTCTGCATCACAGATCTGATCTGTCCGCCCTCTCTGTCCTTTCCTAAACCCAGCTTTCTATGGCTAACCAGAGAAAGTCCCAACTTCCTCCCCTGACAGCCAGGCCTCAGCACACGCCCCAGTCTCATTTTCCACCGTGTCCTTGCACACCTTCAAATTCTCGCTGCTTCTCTCACATCCCAGCCTGTCTACCATGCTGGGGCTTTTACTTCTCCTTTATCTGGGATAAATCAATCTCTCCCCTTATCTGTTTGAGAAATTTCCTGCTTGTCTTTCTATTTTTTTTTTTTGAGTTGGAGTCTCAGGCTAGAGTGCAGTGACATGCTCATGGTCACCGCAGCCTCTACCTGCTGAGCTCAGGCGATCCTTCTATCTCAGCCTTCAAAATAGCTGGAACTACAGGTGTGCACTATCATGCCCAGCTAATTTTTTAATTTATTGTAGAGACAAGGTCTCGTCGTGTTACCCAGGCTGGTCTCGAACCTCTGGGCTCAGGCAATCCTCTCGTCTCGGCCTCCCAAAGTGCTGGGATTACAGATGTGAGCCACGGCGCCCAGCTCCTGCTTGTCTTTCAAACGTCACCCAAATGCCACCATCCCCTGAAACCTTTTCTGGTCTCCCAGTTCCAAGCTCTCTCCCTTGGGGTTCCCATGGCACTTTGAAAGGACCTCGTGATCACGTTGACTTGTGATGATTTGTCTCTGTGTCTGCCTTTTCTGCTAGATGACCAACTCCTGAAACCAAGGACTGCACCCTCATTGGTCTGCCCAGCCCCCAGCATAGTGCTTGGCACATAATATGTGCTCAACACTTGCTTGTGGAATGATCGTACGAACAGGGGCAACTTGGCCTCCATGTGTGGTATAGATGCCTGTGAGTATCAGGGTCTTAGGTGGTGGGGCTGAGGGAGCCTTGCAGGGGTGCCTTGGTGTGAGTTACTCCGCTCAGAGAACAAGTTGAGTTAAAACATCTCTGCTCATATTGGGAGACAGAGCCATTTCAAGTTGGTGTGATGGGTGAGGGCACTGGGAATCTCTAGACTTTTAGGATGACTCCCACTGCAGGGTGCCTGGGTCTCTGAGCCTACAGCCGCTGCTCCAGCCTTCTTCCTTGGCATTCTGCCTTGAGTATCAGAAGGAAAGAACATTCTGCATAGAGAGGAGGGGTTCTGGGAGGCCCACCACTCGGGCTCCCATCAGGGAGAGGGAGGGAAACCCACTGCCTCTGCCTGCTGGGGGTGGAAGGGCAGCGATCCCAGGAGGCTGTAGTGTGCTCAGCTGTTCACTCAGGATCTCCTCCTTCCCCTCTGGTTCAGGCACTGAGTCTCCCTTAATGGCACTCAAAAGTCTTGCCTACTCAAAGTATGGGCCACGGACCCACAGCAGCATCGCCAGACACACAGTAGAGCACTGCCTTGGCTAAAGCAGCAAGCCTCGAGGATTCCGACACTGGTGATTGTTACCTGCCTCCTCTTAGTCATCAGTACACCATGGGACAGGTGGGATAAGGATCATTGTCCTCATTTGAGTTGTGAAGGCCCAGAGACAGGCCATGACCCACCCACTGTCCCACAGAGATTCAGAGGCAGTGCCAGAACTTTCACTTGTGTCTTCTAATTCTCAGAACAGAGTTGACTATACTGCATATGGCCCCACGATGGTCTGTAGAAACTGTCCGTCCCTGGGGCCACCCTGGATCTAGATCTCAGTTATTACCAGGTGTCCTGGGCTGTGTCACTGTGAGAGCACTGAGGCATCTAGGGGCAGTGGCCTCTGTCAGCTCTGACACTGTCAACCTCTACTCCGGCTCTGACCGAGAGGCCGGCAGAGCCCTGGGCTAACAGGGTGACTCTCTTCAGAGATTGTCCAGAGCCCCTTCTATCAGTTGGCCACCTTACAGCTCTTCTGCTTGGGCACCAGACTGAGTGGCCATTGAGTGGACCCATGAAGACCAGTGTGTGGGTTCTGGGGCCCCCTCCTTGATTCTGGAAGTGGGAGACAGAGTGGCATCCCCAGTAAGGAGAACGAATGACTGGGGAAGGCATCTGGGCTAATGTCACCCTGGCACCAGGGCTTCCAGGACCCCTTGTGGACTGTTCATCCATCCGGCTTCATAAACTCACCCCCAGCAGGAAACTGCTCCTTGCCCCCACCTTCCCTGGCCCCAGTTTCAAGCTCTCCCCTCACCCACTAAGGACTGTGAGCTCTGTTCCCGCCACCTGCTCTGATTGGGTCATCCGCTATCAGCTCCGTTTCCACCTCCAGCCCTTTCCCCTCACTGCTCTGCTGAAGGCTCTTCCTCAAACAGACCCAGGCGTGGCGTGAAAGACACAGCCCAGCCTACACTGCTTGCATCCATGCGGCATCCTTCCGGTGCCCTCTGGCCCAAGCAGCCTTTCCAGTCCTACCTCCAGCAGGCTCCCACACAGACACCGATGCCGCACACTGCTTGTAGTGATCTGCACAACGTCTCCTGTGCCTGGAAGTCCCTCTCTCATTCCCGCCATCACATCCCCTTAGGTTAAAGCCCAGTCAGTCTCAATGTCCCCTTCGGTGGGAAGCCTTCCCTCAATAGTCCAAGGGAAGGTGACCTGCACTGAAACCATCTGCTTGCATGTGTCACGTTGATTGATTCCTGTGCTTCATTCGCTTTTTTACCTGGTAATCCTGGCACATAATAGGTGCTTAGTCAATGTTTGTATTATTAAAAAAAAAAAAGTGAAGAAATGAATTCTTTCCCCTTGAATCCAAAGTGCTGCTCACTCTGCCACTGGCTGCTCTCTTCAGTCTGACCCTCTCAACCCGGGCTTCCGGCTCTCTAGACACAACAGACTATTAACTTGGAACAGGTCCTCTCCTCTCTGTGGGTTTTGAGTCAATTTGACGTCCCCTGTGTAAATGCCCTTCCCCCATCTCTGTCAATCAGCATCATCCCTCTCAGGGCCGGCTCGAAGTCCATCTCCTTCATCAGCCACCGCACAGCGCGAAGCATCCACTACGCAGCAGAACCTTCCATCTGACCCTTAGCAAGAGCTCTGTCTAGTAGGTATTGTTAATCTCTGTTTTTACAAAAAATGAAACTGAAGCTCTGAGAAGTCAAGCCACCGATTCGGGATCAGAATGTCTCCTTCTGCTCGGACAAGCTGTCTCTCAGATTTCTCCAGCTCAGAAAGAATCCCTCCTTCCAGTGTGGGGTCTCTCAGCCTTTTTCACGATCACAACCAGAGGAACCTTTTAAGATATTTCTCTTCCCAATAGCCCTCTAGCCTCCACGAAATTTTAATACTACGGATTTACTACCTGCTTATGTACTCTGTGTTTATCCATGCTTGAGTTTTAAAAATAAGAATTTTTTCACCCCTCAAGTACTCACTTCTGTCCCCTTGGGGAAGGTTGATATTGCCCCATTGAGAACGTGTTCTCTTCAAGCTCTCTTTGAGTTCGGCCCTTAACAGAGTTTGTAACTGGCTTCCCCCTTCATTGTGAACTGTGTTGTGGTACTGTGGCTTAGTAACAATTTCCCCAAAGCTTAGCGATATAAAACAACCACTTATCCTCTTCACAAATTCTGTGGGTTGACATCCGGACAGGACACAATGGGAGGCTTTCCCCCTCTGCTCCTCAAGGTCTGGGACCTCAGCGAGGAAATCCAAAGCCAGGGTTTGGAGCACACGGAAGACTGCTTTGCTCTTGTGTTTGGCAACTGATGTCAGCTGGTGGCTGGAACACCCATGCGTGTGGCATCTTCATGCGGCCGGGGCAGCCTCACAACATGGCAGCCGAGCAGCCCAGGAGAGAACGAGAGAAGGCCGGGTCATACCCTCTTTCATAACCTAGCCTAGAAGTCTTGGAGCATCACCTCCACTGCATCCTGTTCATCCAAGCAGGTACAAATTCAGGCCCAATTCAAGCGGAGAGAAAACAAGCCCACCTCTGGATGGGGGAGTGACAGTGTTCTGAATCATATATGGGACTGGATGTGTTGTGGTGGCCATTTTGGAAAGTACAATCTTCTGCACTTGGATGTCTGCCCCTTGTGCCCCACTCCAACTCCTGGCCCCGCTTCACAGGGCCTGGTGCATGGTGCCATGTTGGTAAATATTTATGAAATGAATTTGGATGCTGTAAGTTGGGAGGATGAAGCCCCAAGCTTGGCTCATTCCTGCCAAGATCAGTGTGTGGTTACCATGGTCCAGAGGTTCCCGGAGAGACAGCTGTGGGCAAGAAGCTCGCTGATGCACGAGGGTGCCTTAGAGCAAATGCTGAGTGCGTAGGCTGGCATCACAAGCAAGATCCTGGTGGGAGCTTGGTGTTTGTTTGTTTTGTTTTTGTTTCTTTCCCCTCTTCTTAGAAGCAGTCCAGTAATTTCTGGAAATGTTCACCCCAAATTCCAGTATGTGTAGGGATAGACAGATAGAGTCACCCAGAGTATACGCAATAGAATTTGACTTACTCAGTTCTAAAGAAGCCTGTCAACAAAACTAATGTCACTAATCAGCAAAATACCAGTCCTCCCTCCCCTTTGGCAATACGCTACCTGTATTGATATTTCTGTCAATGTTACTACCATCAATACGACAAAAGAGGCTTTAAAGTTGCAATATTCTGTATAAGGAGCCATAAATCATATAAAAAAATAATTTAGCATTTTCCAGGCTCAGGAAATCATAGTTTGATGCTCTAACCATCCTTAACGTGACCTATATCATCAATTAAACCCAAAAAGTTCGATGGAGGAAAACAACGTCAACCTTTAAAGACTCTATTAAGTTTCTGACTTTGGATTTACATTAATCAGCTAATGGACATTTACTCAAACTAGGTCTCCAAGAAGCAAGTACAATTAGTACTTTATTTGAATCTTATTGATAATTCTATTTTATAGTACTATTACATGTTAATTTAAAGAAAAACCCAGCATTTCTCCTAAAAGTGTTATTATATGAAAAGGATAAATGAACTTGGATCCTTACTGTGAAATGCCAAGTGTAGATTAGGGATATTTTTGGAAATAAAAGAAGCACTGATGTTACTAATGAATAATACAGGCACATAGGAAAGTTAAGCAAAAACCAAACAAACAAAAAACGACCAAAGAATTATATGACCACAGAAGAACAATGCAGACGTTGACCCATGGAGAAGCCAATTGTCTTTCCATGATGTGTCGTCACACTGCCCTGATTCACACTCCAGTTAGAGCACATTCAACTTCAAAAAGTACTGTTATATTCTATATTGAGATAAAACCCCTTATGAAATCTCTAATGGGCATTTATTGCCCATCTAAAAAAATCAATTCACTCAGAAAAGGCACTTGTTCATGAATATTGAAAATAGCAACACCTACTAAATGCATAGGTCTGAGCCACTGGGGACATGAGCAGTAGTCTCTCCTGGGGCCAGGCCACCTTTGTTTCTCCACCCGCAGAGGTAGGGACACAAAAGTCAGGAAGGCAGGTAGCTGATGTATTGGGGTATGTCAGCCAAATGCCTGCCCTGGACAGAGCTGTGGAAAACACAAGTGGTTCTGGACCTTAAACTGGGTCAGATAAGACATACCAAGGGATAAATACCATGGCTATAAATACAGCCCAAGAAATGGGATCATTTTTCAGGCCGTTGAATTTTGAGCGCCTGCCAAACCGAGTATAATATCTGGGACTCTCCCTTTCTGCAACTCTACTGCAAGGAGTGATGAAAGTCCAATTAATTTAAACAAGAAAATCTGGAAAGTGAGGACCAAAAGAGTTAAATTGTCCATTCAAAACCCAAAATTGAAATTCACTTCACAAATTTTAATGTGATGTTAGGAGGAAATTAAATTTAACCCTAAATCTCAGTCAATGCCACAATAATGATAGCCTAAAGAAATACAGGGTTTGCTAAAGAAGGTTGGATATTGACTAATTTCTCTACTGCGATCCTAGGTTCAGACTGCTCAAATATGTGAGTCACATCCAGTTTTCTGACTGGCCTTCTGGGGAATGGGTAATTCAGAGTTGAAGACACCTGGGAAACCACTCTTCCAAACGAAACAAAGCAGAGCAAAAACCCACAAAACTTTGGTGAAGTCCAATACCACATTATTTAGATTTTATTGGTTATAAATGACTAAAGCCCAATTTAAATGGCTTATGCAGCAAAAAGGGATTTAGTGGGTTACTTAACTGAAAAAATGCAAGGATAGCATGGCTTCAGACCTGGCTGAATGCAGGTGCTCAAACAGCATCATCCAAACTTGGTCTCTGTCTCTCGGCTCTGCCCTGGTTGGCTTTATTCTCAGGCAGTCTCTTTCCATGAGATATTCCTCTGCAGCTGCAGACTTAAATTCCCTCAGTTTTAAGTTCAACAGAAAATAGGCTTCTCTTAAAATTTGCTACAAACAAGCCTGAATTGAGTCTTCTTGGCCTGGCTTGGATCACATGACCATTGCTGACTCTATCACCGTGGTCCATGAAACAAGATTGATGCCCCCAAATCACATAGGCTGAGTAGATAAAGGGTAGTTCCCCAGAAGAGGAGAGATGGGCGCTGGGCAGTATGTCTCTGAATTTCTGTACATGACAGGCTTTGTCCGAAAAACCAGTTGGAAAGCGAGACAGAAGGGATGCGGACCAGTCCAAGTGACTGGGTGACCGTGAGGAAGCGCCTGCGTTATCCCAGCAGGATTCTAGCTCTCTTTCATCTTTTTTTTTTTTGCTTTCTTTCATCTTTAATGAACTATAACTAACCTTCAACTGCTGGTTCATGGCAAGTATCACACAGAATTGTCATTCTTCGATGTATCTACCTTCCTTTTAGAGGGCAGACACATCCTTAAGTTTCTTGACATGCTCACGAACCTGTGTTTAATGGAGGGATGGCTAGGGTTCTCTACTGCCTGCCTGAGACTAAAGTTCACAGAATAGACCTTGATTTTTCTTACATAAAAATAGTACCTTTCTGGAGCCCAGGCCTGCTTCAGAAGTATCAGGAACTAAGGCCTTCTATTCCTCCTTCTCTGCTTCTCCTGTCATTTTTTCTTGCTTACAATTGACGCAACTGTGAATCCTAGAGTGGGCCCACGCCCTCTCTCTCACCTGCCAGTCTTTCAGAAAACATGGGTTCTACACTGGGGGAAGCCAAAAGCCACAATGTCTAGAGCAGGGGTCAGCAAACTACAGCCCACGAGTCAGACCCAACACCTGCTTTGTAAAGAAAGTGTTATTGGAACACAGTCATACCCGTTCTTAAGTGTATGGCCTACAACTGCTTGCGCAATGGCAGCCTCTGTTGTAATAGAGGCTGGATAACCCACAGAGCCTGAGATAATTACTATCAGCCCTTTATTTAAAAGATTTAGTAACCCCTGTCCTAGAAGTGGACGCAACACATCTCTTGTTGTCTGGGCCAGGGGCCACAAGGTTTTAGGTATGTTCCCGGGGCTACACTGAGTTGCTCTTGACCTTCAAACACTTGCTGGTGTTCATGAAGGTAGATTACCACATGGGCACAGAGATTTTGGACCGGGTCAGGTAAGGAAAGAAGCCAACCAAACTCCACAGTACATGGGATGAGGAAGGGCATGCCCTGAGGTGCCTCAGAAAAGCCTCACAGGGCACTTCATGGCACCACCTACTAAGTGGCCTTGGATTTAAATGGTGGTTCTCAACCAGGGCGGCATGTTGAAATCACCTGGGATATTTTAAATCTTGCTATAAATGCTTGAAATCTCCAAAGCTTCTTGATTGGTCTGGGATCTGACATGGGCTTTGGGATTTTTAAAGGGCCATGCTCTCCAGGTGATTCAGTTACAATTGGGAACCACAGGGCTAGTGGTCTGCAGATCTGGGAGGAATATGGGGGGCATCCGTCTGAGGAACTCACACAAGAATGGAAGCTCCTCAGTGTCAGGATTTGGCAAACTGGGAATTTGACTCTACAACGAGGCTGCTGTGTGTTGTTAGCTAGTCACGTAAGCTCACTGAACCTCATCTCCAATATCTGTAAAATAGAATAGGAATACTTACCTCACAGTGGAGGATATGAGGATTATGTGAGGCTATTCATTTATTTGTAGATTCCAGAAAATGTACTGAGATGCCTACTGTATGTCTGGCATTGTTCGAAGCCTTGCATAATACGTCTGTGAAGAAGACAGACCAGGGTGCCTGCTCTCACAGAACTGATGCCATGTGGAAAGCCAGACACTAAACAGATGCATGACAGTTTCAGAGCACAAGGGACATCTTAATAGAGCTGCTTCTTGATGTTTTTAAATTTTAAGAATGAATGACAGATTTTCTACTATCCACGCTCAACTTGTGTACCTACTTTGCAATCGTAGTTCACAACCAAGGCAGGTAACTATCATGATTGTTTTCTCTTTCCTGTCTCTAGAATTTATCTAGTTTCCTTCCTTTATGAAGTTGTCCATGTATAATTACAAACTTAATAATTTCATTTGTTGCTCTCAATGTGTTCAAACACATTAGTTACCTATCAATTTTATTTTCTTGAAAAACTATTTTCTGCTCCAATGTAGATCAGTTGATTGATGGGCCTATTGCACAACTTTGGGCTTGGAATCCTCCTTTCCCACTACAGATTTCTCCCATGTTAGGTACCTTGTCTTCTAGATTCTGTGTCTTTTCCTTTCGTTGTTTACTCCCTTGTTTTACTGGAGCACATCCTCCAGGTGCTTTTTGAGAAAGGGTGCATGGAGGTGGCTATATACATGTCCACCTCCATTCTCTCTCTCTCTCTTTCTCTCTATATATATATATATAGCTATATCTCTATATATCTCGATATCTATATATGCATCCTAGTCTATCTATCTAAAATATCTTTATTCTACCCTCACACTTTGTTAATAATTTGGCTTAACGGAATTCTATATTGGAAATTATGTCTCATTACAATTTTGAAAGTATTGCTTTCTTGTATTCTAGTTTCCAGTGTAGCTGTTGAAAAGTCTGATGCCATTCTGATTCTTGTTCCTTGGTTTGCAACATTTCTCTCTGTGTCTATGTTTCTTTCTTCCTCTTCCACCTCTTATAACTTGTGGAATCTTGTTGTCCTTGGGATTTTACAATTTCATGATGATATGCCTTGCTGTGAGTATATATTTACTCACTGTGCTGTGTTAGGTACTCAGTGGTTCTTTCAAAATGGAAATTCATATTCTTCAGTTCTGGAAAGTTATGTTGAATTATTTCTTTGATTATTTTTCTCCTCACAATTTTCTCTATATTGTTCTCAGAAACTTATAATATTCAGATGTTGAATTCCCTGGGTCTAGTCTTTTAATTTAATTTTCTATTCTTTCTTTTGCATTTTTGCTCTATGTTCGAGAGGAATATTCTAGAATATGCTGGAATATTATCTTTTGAATATCAATTGAATTTTTCATTTCTTTATCATATTTCTAATTTCTAAGTGTTCTGCTTTGTTCTCTAAGTTTCTTTTTTATGGCCTACTGGTGTTTTTTCATGGAGACTATAACTTTTCTTATCCCTTTGAAAATATTAATGACAGTCATTTTAAAAAATTTCCTTACATGATCAGTGTTTTCTCTTAATTGCTTCATTCAATTGACATTTATTGGATGCTTCTCACATACCAGGCAACTTGAAACTTGGGATAACCCAGGATACATAACAGAGATCCCCGATCCTATGCAATTTACATTTTGGCTACTTTTTTGTGTTGTTGTTTTTTTTTAATATCAGAAACTTTCCTAATGGGAAAGTTATCATGGACCTTAGTTTTTTATTCAGATTTAAGAGCAGGGTACCAAAAAATCCAAAGGGAAGATTCATGTATGAGGGAGGTACTTGTGATTGTTAAATCTTTATTGTAAGCGAAGTGCCTGGCTGCTTCCTTGGAGAACTTCTGATATCAGCCTCTTTAGGTCTTCTGTAAGATCACCCAGAAAAGCCCCCTGGTCTCATACCTTGTATGTCTAAGCCCGACTGCCAGCCCTCTGGGGATTGAGTTGGGAAATATTCCCATGTTAATTCCCATGTATTCTCCACTCCCCACCTTTTCCATGGCTGGTGTTAGAGATTCTGTGTTGCCCTTTGAGAGACTGTCTTCAGACTTCTGCTTGAGCCAGGGAGAGCCGTCACAACCTCGGTGCTGAGCTGGGGAGAGGATCCATCTGCTTCTTAAACAGACTTTCGGCCAATTCTTCTGTTTTAGCCTCACCTTTACTTCACTTCCGGGGGCATCCGTGGCAATTCATGAGCCTCATAAGTCATCTTGCTCAGCATCTCTCTGCTGCCGGGCTTCAGCTCAGTTCTCTTGGACCTGCTCAGTCAGTTACATTTAACAGTCTGCTTTCCACCATCTAAAATTTTAGTGCTAAGATCTTCCCTACTGTCTCTTTGTCCTCTGGGTTTATGCCTTTAAAACACCCCTTTGCCAATATTTGAGTGATGTTTTAGGAGGAAGCAGAGCTAAAAGGTCTATGTTCCAGCTGACATTTTTAGTTGTCCACTGAATTCTGTTTTAGAGGGTGAAGAATTGAAGGTTCCTTCATACTTAGCGGGGATTTTTACTTATACTATTGAACTTAATCCCCACAACAGTGAACTCCCGAAAATGGAGAAAAACAAAAGTCTTTGGGAAATTAATCAATTTTATGATGATCGATTACATTCAATTTAGAAATAATTGATTAAACAACCATTCTGTGTCCCAAACTGTGCCGGCTACAGAGGCTGAAGGTGTGAATGTTGACATTCGGTCACTGAACCTGAAACTCAGGAGTCTCCTAGGCTCCTTCACTGTCCTTGTCATCTCTGATTGCTGTGATCTCCTCAGCACTTACTGGCTGTGCCCTCCCCCGCTCTCTGGATAGCCCTGCCTTGGGTCAGGGCTCTACAATCTTTTTTCTGGAACTTGCAGTAATGCACTCCCTGGGTTTCATGCCTCCAAGCTCACTCCCCACCCTTGCCAAGGTGGTCTTTCTAAACTGTCAGTCTGATCATCCTACTCTTTGGCTTAAAACTTAAATGCAGTGGACAGTACTCCTGCATGCCGGTGTCCAGCACAGCTGCCCAGCACACGGGAGAGGAATGCCTAATTCATCCCACAGTCCTCAGCACTTAGTTCAAGGACTAGCATCCTAGTCAGCATCCATGTTTAATGAACTGCACAAAACATACTAGTCCAAGCCATCAGAAGCTTATATTCTACCACTTAGGTGGATTGGACCCCCCAAGATTCCAACCCGGATGTGGATGACTCTAGGCTCCCAGATGGCCTCCCTGCTGCATCCAGTGGGGGCACCTGCTGCCTTGCAAGCCTCACTCTTGGGGTGCCTTCCGAGAGGTCCCTCCCTCTCCCTCCTAGCCTTCTTCTGCTCACCTCCTTGGTTTTCTCCTTCTCCATTCCTAGAGAAAAGGAAGCACGCCTTCCCCTTAGCTAGACACCCACACTCCAATCATCTTGGGGTGGTCTTGGAGGCCCAGCTCAACTTTATGCTCCGAGTCTTCCAGACCTCTCTGTGTGTTTAGCCCCCACCATGAGAGCAGTTGATTAGGCTGTTGGGGGAGGGAGAAAGGGAAGGGCAGAAAAAAAGTTTATTTGGTTTTTGCATTACCCGTATAGGATTAGGTGGGAATTTCCAAGAAATTATGTGGCAGTGACGTTATAAGTTTCACACGATGGCTGGAAGCAACATTATAAAAATATTGCCTAACACGATTCCATATGGACATATGAAATTTCATTCCATTTTATACATGTAATTAAGAGGCCGACATAATGAAGTACTGTGTGTGCACAGAGGGGGACGCCTCTTTGGGTGGAAGATGGCTGGGCAGGAGCGAGGCTGGCTCAAGAGGAGAATCGTCACGAAGGGGTGGCTGAAAATTATTGCACCTTATTCTCTACACTACTTCAACTTGATGGATTTTCCCTCTTTGAGCCTAGTTTTCTGGTTGTAAGCAAGACAAATCCATTGACTGTCCCCTTGCTAAAACACTCCCTGCTCCTTTTTCTAGATGTGGTGAGTAGAGGTTCTGAGCTAGAAATCACATAGAGCTGGATTCATATTTCAGATTGCCACTTACCGACACAGTGATCTAGGTAGGGTAATTGACGAAGCCAGGGCAGCTTAGAATGTAAGTTCCCAAAACAGCAACAGCAGCAGCATCTGGGAGTTTATTCAAATTCAAGGGCACCACCTCAGACCTACTAAATCTGAGTGTCTGAAGTGGGGGCCTGGGAATCTGTGTTTTAACAAGCCAGCCAGGTGATTCTGTTCTCTCAAAAGAATGAGAACCACTCACTCAAATCATCAGAGCCTTAATTTCCTTCCTTGTAAATAGACCCTTTGTGGCAGAAAACCCAACTCCGACTAGCTTGAAAGAACATGAACTTACTGATTCACATAACCAAAATTCAGAGGTAGAGCTGCCCTCAAGCAATGTCACCAAGGGGCTCTTTATTGAGAGGTTCTGCCATCCTTGCATAATGCAAGTACAAAAGAGAAATTCAATGGTGGTCTAGAAAATCAAGTTACAATTCTCACATCCATGAATTTTAGAACTAATATTCATATTCTTTATGGCGTTGTTGGGCAACTAACCTACCCATTGCATGGGTGTTGAGACATGATGTTAGGCTAACCTGGACTCCACAAATATCAATGTGTTATGGGTCCCCAACTGCTGTGCTGTCTTGACTCTTGCTTTTGAATAAGCTGATCATTTTTTTCTGAATCATCCCTTCTTTGCCAGGACTATGAGGAGAACTCCCCTCTGTCATTCAGAAATGACTTGAACATGGACTGTTTTCTGAAGCTTCCCCCAGCGCCCCAGCTGGAGATCATCTCAGTCCATTTGTGCCTCCAAGGCCTCCATGGTGCACTCTTTGCTCAGCCTGGGCTCTATCAGGTCACTCTCTGTTTATATGATCTGCCTTCTGCCCTGGACAGTGAGCTCCCCAAGGGCACATCATCCTGTAAAAGCATCCAGCCCCTAGCAAAGAGCCTGGCAGATGGTCAACAAATCGTACTGAACTGAGCTGACCCTTCTCAGAATTGTGGGCATTGGTACAAGGCCAGTCCCAAACTTGGCATGGGGCAAGACACAGTGGAGGACATGGCTGTCACCCATGTCACCCTGCAGCCTCCACAGACCTCATGAAAGACCAATCAGTTCTCTATCAGTTGGAAGAGTCTCAGTGATTATCTAGACTGTGGCAACGCTGTCCCACAGCACTTTCTGCAATGATGAAAACGATTAAAAACCACTAGTGCTGGTAGCCTCTAACCCATGTGGCTATTGAGCACTTGAAATGTGAACTGTGAGTCTAAGGAACTGAATTTTTTTTATTTTATTTTACTTAAGCGTAAATAGCCACACGAGGCTAGTGGCTACCATATTGGACCTTGGAAACCTCAAGGTTGACTTAGCGTAATCTGGTGAAAAGGGAAGAGGAGAAGTTTATTCAGAAAGAAATAACATACACAAACACATGTTTGGGAAACTCCAAACAACCCTTGCTACAATCTCCAAGCAGGCTTCATGCTGCCTGTCCCCTACTTCTGCCCTTATGTCCCTGGGACCACCAGAGTTTTAGCATCAAGTGAGACACCGCAGATGCCAGTGGCCCTTTGGAAGCTGAATTCCATTAATCAGTCTTATGGGGCTGAACTTGAATATCATGGGTAATGTGATGAAATATTAATATTTCTGATCTATCCCCTGTCCCATGAAAATTCAGTGGGGCCCATGAATTATAAAGTTTATGAAACATTTTTCCTGGATAGTGTTCATTTTTTTATAGGCTCTGTGGGAACTTCAGAATCTATAAGGGCAGATACTTCAGGAAGAGTCTGTGAGATGGCTCGGGGAGGCATGAAGGTTACACTAAGCTTCTGGGGGATGGTGGACAGGGAATCATCTAGTTTGAATCCCTTGTTGGAACCCTCTTAAACAGTGAACAGAGAATGCAAGAAGGGTCCTTTGGGAAGGATCTTTCCCACCAAGGTCTCCCCACCATCTGTATAAGAAGAGGCCAGTGTCTGAATGCCTCCATCTTCCATGGGGAGGGCCTGATGTGTCTGGTCTGGGTTCTCCAGATGGGGCTCACTTGAAGGCCAAGAGACTGTACTGGAAATGTGAGCATGGGAGCTGAGGACTGAGCAGTCACCTGGGGCTGATGAGAGAGAACTTGGAAATGGCGCAGGCCTGAGTGGGAGGGTGGGACTGAAGGTGGGGAGATCCTGGGGTCAGAGGTCTGGGAAGCAGGCACAAGTGAGCCAGGGTCAGCCACAGGCATGTGCTGGGTGAGGTGGTGATGGTGAGAGATGTGAGTAGGCAAGGATGATGAATGGCAGTTCCAACAGGCCATGGAGTATCATAGCGGCATTGGGCGAGGGGTAGGGGTGGGAGTAAAAAATAAAAACATTGACTATGAGAAGCACACAAATGTTGAAAATGTGCATTGCATCTCTTAGAATCAAAGTTATCTTGGTTTTTCACCCTGTGCATACTCCAGTGATTCACAGCAGTGAAGATTGCTGTGTTGAAAAGGTTTATGTCTGGGTTCAGCAGAAAAGGGTGTCTCATTAATTAAAACTGTCCAACAGTAGTGTGGGAGGGGCAACTGCAAGGAGAATGTTGTGTATTTGCCATCTCTGACTAGGAAAAAAATGTTTTTAGTAGACTTTTATGACTTGGCATGGGATACGTAACAGATTAGGTTGACTAGATTTTAAGAACAACAATGGGTAGCCTAACAGTTGATAGACACTTTCTTATCATAAAGGTGGGGGGATAACCATTTAAAACACAATTTCCATCCTAGGAGAAAGGATGGATCCAGCTGATTAACCCAAAGTAAGCAGAAGGGAGGAAATAATAAAGATAAGAGTGGAAATCAATGAAATAAAAAATGGACAAGCAATAGAAAAAAAATCAATGAAACCAAAAGCTTGTTCCTTGAAAAGATCAATAAAATTAATAAACCTTTTGCAAGACTGAACAAGAAAAAAATGATGAGAATACAAAAAATTACAAATATCAAGAAAGAAAGAAGAGGAGGATCAAGAAATATTATGAAAAGTCTCTGACTTTTGGTCAATAAATTTGAAAACATAGATAAAGAGGCCAAATTTTAAAAAAACAAATTACCAAAATGATTCAAAAGAATAAAAAATATGTTGGTTCTATATTTTTGTAATAAATTGATTTGGGGCAACCCCCTTGGGTCCCCTCTTACCCTGGGAGCTTTTCTGTCCTCTCAATAAATCCTACCTTCAAAAAATAAATAAATAAATAAATAAATAAATTGAATTTGTAATTAAAAACCTTCTCACAAAGAAAATTCTAGGTCCAGGGGTGTCCTTGGTAAATTCTCTAAAATATTTAAGAAAATAAAATCCCAGACTAATGCAAGCTCATTTTAAGAGTTCAGTATCACCCTGATGCCAAAAATCAAAGCCATTACAAAAAAAGGAAAAACAAACAAACAAACAAACAAAAAACTACAGACCAGTATCCTTCATGGATATGAATACAAATATAAAAATCCTTAATATAATATTAAAAAATCAAATTCAACAATATATAAAAAGAAAAATACATCATAGCCAAGTAAGGTTTCTTCTAGGAATGCAAGGTTGGTTTAATATTTTTAAAGCAACCAATAAAATTCACCACATTAATAAAAACAAATGAGAAAAACCATTTGATTATCTCAATAGATGCAGAAAAGACATTAGAAAAAAATTCAACCCCATTCATGTTTAAAACTCTCAACCAACTAGGAATGGAAGGGAATGTCCTTAACCTAATAAAGGGCATCTATACAAAACCTATAGCTAATGAGATACTATGTGACTAAGACAGCAAGGGAAGAACATTCTGAAGAGAGGGTAGTTGAGCTGACCCCTGACTTTTGATACCCTGCTGCGGGAAAATGCCCATTCTGCAATATATTGGACCAGATGTTTGCACAAACCCTTTCCTGGTGACAGGTGGTAAGTGGTTGAAAGGGGTTGGCAGTCACAGGGGAAGAGCAGTTATGAAGCACAATGATGACCTGGTTGGGAGAGAGGAAGTGGCTGGTGCTTCATTCTGACTGAGCTCCAAGGAGGGAATGTGCATTTTCATCCTAGTCGAGAATTTAGAGTTCCCATGATGGAATAATAAAACCTTACATTTTGATACACCTTATAGATATATCATCTCCTCCATGACTTGCCTGCCAGTACAGATTACAATACCTATTTTACAGCTGTCAAGAAGAAGTGACATGGCTTGACATGTTCAAGGTCACATAGCTCATAAGGAGATTCAAACCCAGGTTTGTCTAACTCTGAAGGTCATATTGCCTCTTGGTGATGAGAAAATGATTAGCTGCTGTCATTGGAAAAAATGCAACGTGTCAATCGATCAGTCCCTTTTACTTGGAAACATGGCAGGAGGGAGGGTATGCTTCTTAGCCAGGCTGTTGCTCATTCAACATGACAGACAGACACAGGGCATCCTCTGGTCTCCCTGGAGACTTAATTTTTTTGTCCCCTGACATTCACTAGCTGAAGGGTCAACAGGTCTTAGAGCCTGAAGACGCTTGTGTCAGAAATGGGAACAAGCGCTCCAGCCTTGCTCTCTTGGCATAGCGCTAAGATGATGCCTATATTTTACATGAAGAATTGTATAAAGTGTGATGTTTCTTATTGTTTCTGAACTGTAAGATCCTGCCCCTGAGCCAGACCACGCTGTTTGGAAGAAGGTGCTCCATTGTCTAGGCAGCTAGGACACGCCTAAAGGCCAAGACCCACTGCCAACACAGAGTCTCCAGGCAAACAGTTGGTGCTCTAGCATGAGCGATGCTTGGGGGGAAATGGCTGGGGCCTTGTCAGCTGAATCCCTGGGGTTGCAAAGAACAGTTTCTCTCAAGAGAATCTCTGATGCTGGAGGACTAACATCTTAATATTTTACCTACGCTTGCTTCTCTGACAACAGGGTTGACTTCTTTTTATGGTTTATTTTTTCTTTTAATTTTTTTGTTTTAAAGATGTGGGGTACAATTCAGGGTTAGGTATACAAATGCTCATTATGCTGGTACCCTTGTTGATGAGGTGTGCCCCCGCCCCCGCTCAGCAGATTCCCACTACTGCCAGTCCCGCTTCCCCCATCCACAGTTTCCCACTACTGTCAATCCTTTTCTTATACTATTACGATAATTGTTCAAGGTCTGCTTACAAGTGAGAACATGTGATACTCAGTCCTTTGTTTCTGTGATAGATTGCTCAGTATTGTAGACTCTAAATCCATCCAAGCTGCTGTGAAGTTCATGACTTTATCCTTCTTTATGGTTGCATAATTTTCCATCGTGTATATGTACCACATTTTTTTTAATCCAGTCTTCTTTTGATGGGCGGCACAGTTGGTTGGTTCCATGTTCTTGCTATTGTAAACAAAGCTGCGATAAACATATGTGTACAGGTATCTTTTTCACAGAGTGATTTGAGTTCCTCTGGGTATAAAACAAAAACAAATAAAATAGACAAAAAATCCCCAACAATTATAACCACATGTTGTCGACCCAAGGATTTATTGATTGCCATTTGAAATAATGCTTGTTAAGACAGGAAGAGTCTAACCACCAGGGGAAAATTAGATCTCAGCTCCAGGCTTTTTGGGTTCTCAGGGTCTCCCCCAAATACCCGTTTCTCCCTTCAGTGTCAGGCTGCTGGGTGCTGCCCAGCGTAGGGACCCAGATGCCCTCCCTGCATGGGTAGAGGGAAGTCATGTCCCCACTGGATCTTCCCTAGCTAATCATCTGACCACGACAATACCCAGAGTCCTTCCCGGATGTACAACCATTCCCACAGCCCCCACTAATCTTCAGATGAAAGTCTCACCCTTAAGATGCTCCTGCCGACTGCTCCAAGCTCATTCTTTCTAGATTCCTCTTTATCCTCTGTGCTTAGGGGCAGGAACCTTCTCCCACTGTCTCCGTGGCCTTGCATATACTGTTCCCTCTCAGTGGAACCCTTTTCCCCAAATCTTCATCTGGTTTGTTCCTTTCTGTTCTTCAGCTGCATTAATCATTTATTCTTCAGGGGAGTCTTCCCTGCCCTTCTTGACACCAGTTATACCCTTTGCTGGATCAGGAATCTCTCCCCACAGCACCCAGCAGTGTTGTGATTTCACATTTGTTTTTGTGATTCTTCCATTAGTCTCTGTCTCCTTTACTCAACACAAACTCTCTAGAGCCAGAGACCAAGTATTTCTTTTTTCCTTTTTGCACTCCATGGTCTTCTTCACATTTAGCTCAGGGAAGGACAGATGCATGAATCTGCAGTCCCCACTGGAGGCAACCTTAGTTGGATTGGTCAGATGCATACTTTTGGCAGAACTGAATGCGTCTGACCACGCCCACATGGGTCAGCACAAGCATGTGGTAGTGGCGAGGAAGAAGGCCTGAACCTGGCCCTTGGCTGAACTTAGAGGAAGAGAGAGCTGGGATTGACTGGCTCTGACAAGCTTGGCTGCCATTTTGCTAGCATGGAAGGAAACAGGGAGTTAACTTCTTCAGAAGCCACAGAGTGGCATCTTTTCGAGCAGTGGTTGAGCCAGCTCTAGCATCCTCAGGAATCATCTGAGAACATTTAAAACGCATATTCCAGGCCAGTCCCAGAGCGAGTTGAGTCAAGACACCATGTTTAAAATCTCTCTCAGCTTATTCCAGTGGACCATACTTTGAGACACTCTGGCCTAAGGGAGCAAGACACCTTTTCCTCTAGTATTGTTATTATTAAAACTCCATCCCAATATCTCTTTGACTGAGAATCATTTCCCTGGTCACAGTGGGGCTTACTAGGGAAAAAACCAGGTGCATCAGAAAGGCAGACGTTGGCCTGTGTGTGTGCATGTCTGTGCACAGGTTGTGTATGTGCGTGAATGTACTGCTTATTTCAGATAGGAGCTGGTGTTGATTTTTAAAACACTACATTAAAACAGCATCTGATTACTAAGCTTTTTGGCACCCCCTTAAATTCAGAGCCAAAGTGAGTGCCTCACCTGCCTCACCCTTTCGAGGCCCTGGGAAAAGTCCAGTAAAAGTGTGTGCAAAGTACCTGGCACAGTAGGAGACTCAGAGATGGCCTCAGTGAGATGTGGTGCCTTGGGGTCATTATTGTCATTGCAATGGAGTGAGGGAGGGTTCTCGGACGTCCCCCGGCATCAGGGCCAGCTCTGCCTTGGGGAGCCAAGAAAGGGTGACGTTTGAGCCGGGTTTTGAAAAGAGTAGGAGTTTGTCATGCAGAGAAAGGGGAAGGGAATTCCAGAACAATTTTTGGAGAGCCGCAAGGCATTCTGCATGGCCAGAGCCAGAATGGGTGGAGAGGCCTGGAGAGGGATGGGACGCATAGTGGGCAGGGCTCAGCTGGGTGTCCTGGAAAACACACTCGCAGGCCAGAGCTTGGTCAGTGGGTGAGGGCCCAGCCAGAGGCATCCGGGCCAACGTGCACCGTCCTCTGCAGAGTTGCAGTGCCTCAGCCTGGGTTTCCAAGACCACGAGGGAAGTCAGAACCACCTTTGGGAGAAGTGAGTAAGATGTTGAACAGGAAATATGGACTTTGCCGGGGCCATGCCTGTGAGTAATTGCAGAAGATTCCCTCACACTCAGATTATTCAGTCTTCCTGCCTGATCTTCCAGCTACAGCCCTCCACCTTCCTTAGGAACTTGCTCCATCATGTCCCAGCTTCCTGGCCCCTGCCTTCTCATCTGTAAAACGGGAGTGTTACAGTAGCACCCAGGGCCAGACAGTGGGAAATCTGGAAAAACGGACACCTCTGTTTCAAAGGTGTGCTTTAAGTATTTGTCCTCTATTCATTGGTGGCGGTTAGTTTAAGAGGTGGGGATCAACTAAAAGATGAGGCTGAGGTTTCCAGGAGGCCAGGAGACCCCAGGCCTTGCACTGCTCTGAGGGGCTACAGTGTCCCGGCCCCCCAGTATGACTCAGGGAGGTTTGGGCAGTCTGGGAGGCCTCTTCTGCTCGAGGGTCCTTGGCTAGCAGAAGAATCCGCTTCTATTTCTCCCTTTATTTGGGGACCTGAGTTAGCACTGCCTCTCTGGTTTATTCTGGTGATATTTTAGAGCCCCTGGCAGTGGCCTAGCTGGCCCTCTCTAAGGCTCGTTGGTTGTGAGGATGAGAAAAGGTAGGGCAACGCTGGACACATAGTAGGTGCTTTATAAGAAGGGTCGTGAGCCCTGAGCGCAATTCCCAGTCCAAGGCAGACAGTGCAGCCCCTCGCCCTAGCTCCCTGCTCGGGGTCCCGCAACAGCCGGGCTGCCTGCCCCCCCGCGAGGAGTCCTCCGACTTTCCACCGGGGGACCCGGAGCCCCCCGGGCCCGCAGCGACCCCGCCTCCCGCCCAAAGGGGGCTGGTTGGCGGCCCAGTGCCCCGCAAACTGGTTCCGCATGCTGCCGACATCAGCCCGGACGTCTGCTCAGCTCACAGCCGCGAGGGCCCTCCGGGAGGCCGAAACCCACACCGCCCACCGCCCGCCCCGCCGCGGGCTGCCAGGCCGCTGCCCGCGGCCCGCTCCCGGGCCAGGCGGGGGGCGAGCCGGCCCGAGACGCGCGGGGCCTCGGCCTCCCGCGGGCCCCCCAGGCGGCGGCCCTGGCGCCACCTGGCGGCCGCGCGGGGAATGCAGCGCATGGCAGCCCTCTCTCGCCTGGCCTGGGGACCCTGCGGCTCGCCGGGGGGCTGAATCCGCGAGAGACGGGCCTTCTCCCATTCCAGGAACTCCCAGGGCAGGGAAATGCGGTTCCCAAGGCTGGGCTATTTTTAAACGACAGCATCCGCCATGCAGATGCTCTGTTTATGGCTGACGTTCCGAGCCAGCGAGAGGAGCTGTGCATTTAACCACAGGCAGATGCCAAGATGGGAGTAATTAGGGTGGGCAGGGCCTGCCTGTTCCCAGGCCCAGGCGGCTGGGCGGGCAGAGGGCCGGCGGGCCACCCTGGGGCTGAGGTTTCCACTGGGCGAGGAGACTCTGGGCCCTGGCTGGTCTGAGTGGCTGTGGCCCCAGGCCCCTCGGGCGTGACGCAGGGGGGAGCAAGCGGGAAGGCAGGCCTATTCCCATCCCCTCTTTAATGCCATCCTTGGTTTCAACAACCTCTGCAAACATGCCGGTAGCGCCTTATAGTTTATAACGGCGAGGCTTTGTTTTTCCCATTTTGCCAACGAGGCAGCTGAAACGCAGAGCTTTGAGATACTCATCGAGATGGGAAGGTCTTCCAAGTATTTTGAGATTTTTCCAGCAGGGGAATCTGACCAGATATCTCACCTTCTGTGTCTTCGGTGACTCTCAGGACAAAAGCCCTTCAGGGGCTGTTCAGTTTGTCCAGCGGAAGTGTGGGCCTGTCGTTTCAGCCTTCTTCTGCTCCTCCTCCTCCTCTTGGTTCTGCAGTCATCCCAGGCTTGTGACAAGCCTCTAAAAACTTTTCCACGGGTTCCTTCTCCGAGTCCTCTTCGTTTTTGCCACCACGGCGATGGACCGTGATCTCAAAAATTCTATAATCTGGTTCCAGGTTCGATGACCCCTTGACTAAGGTTCATCTTTGTCCCACTGTCTCTGCCTCTGAGGCTATGGCCTGGCCCAGAAAAATCTTTGCTGTTGTTGAATGAGTATGTGAGCACCTCCCAGCTGCTCAGACCTGCGCCTTGTAGGGCGGATTCAAGAGAAGGAGAAGGCTCTGAGTAAATTCTTGAGCACTCTAGTGTCGGCTTTGAGCTAAAATTATCTAAAATAAGGCAAGGCCATGTGAGAGACCTTCCAACTAGGCTTGTGAGATCAGGAGGGACTTGGTGGGGGTCTTCCTGGAGGAAGAGGAACAGAAGGGTGGTGATAAGGGAGGACAGAGATGACCACCGTTTGTTGGAGGGGGTGGGGGTTGAGTGAGACACAGCAACCGGACAGGGACACAGCAGGAGTCCCCGTCGTGAAGGGCCACAGACTACCTCCTGTGGGCTACAAAGTCAGTCCTGGTCAAGGCAGGCTGTACAGCCTCCAGCCCATCCTGGAAGGTGGGGTTAAGTTGGACAGCAAACGAGGCCTGGGTGAGGACGAACTGGAGCTCTCCTGCCCCACTCTCTGACCTGGCAACCGATGGCTGCCTTGTTTTCCCTGATTGACCCTTTGGTTCTCTCTGAAGCAAGGCTAGCACGTGGCTTAGTCCTAAGGCTGAGCCAAGCTCTGGTTAGCCCCCCTCTGTGTCTCCAGTTGTGCCTGAACCTCATGGCCTTGAATGCCACACATGCCACCCATCGCTTGACGCCAAGAGCGCCCAATGTCTTCACCCTCAGCCAAGTTGGGCCACAGCCGGAGACCAGGTCAGCCTCCATCTCCTCGTCGTCCGTGGACCTAGCTCTTTCCCTTGTCTCCTAGGTCTGATGCCCCAGCATGCTTTGTGCCTGAGCGGGGGCCAGACGTTGTAGAGGCCTTGAACACCAAGTCAAAGAGTGTGGATATTGGGTAGTGGCCTGTTATACAGTCTTTGTGGGCTCCTGTGAGGGTGTCACGGAGGCAGGAAGGCAGCTGGGCACCAATGCAGCAGTTCACTGGGATGGATGAAGGGGAGGAGGAGGAGGAAGAACAAGAAGCTGAGCAGAAGTGTGGGCTCATTCTGAAAGGGCGGAGCCCACCATGGTCAAGTGAAAGAGATGAAGGGCCTGAGGGAACCCGAATCGTGCCCTTTCTGCACAGAGGGTCTAGACCAGAAAGGAGGGACAGTTGTCCGGTATTATACAACACAAGCATGGCACTGTCTCCAGATGTCAGCAAGAGTGCTTGGGCTTCTTGGGATGCTCTCTTGAGCTCCTCCAATTCTCTGTTGGAGGCAGCATGGTTTAGAGGCAAAGGCATGATTTTTGAGTTGAGGCAGTTCTGGGTTTCCGTTCCAGCATCCCCATTCACTAGCTGTGTGACCTTGGGCAGGTCACTTGGCCTCTCTGAGCCCAAGTCTTTTTGCTTTTCAGATGGAGGCAGTGCTACCTTCCATAGGGCTGTTATCAGCATTCAGCGAAGTCACAGTCATGAAAGTGCCCGGCACAGTCCACAGCACCTAGGGAGGAGGAGGAGGAAGAACAAGAAGCTGAGCAGAAGGGTGGGCTCATTCTGAAAGGGCGGAGCCCACCATGGTCAAGTGAAAGAGATGGTATTTCTCCCGGGTATTTCTCTGATATGTTTTTAGCTTTGGAGGATCCAGAGATCGCTAGAGAGAAGCAATAGCAAGTTGAATGGAGCAGAGGAGGAGGAACCCAGGGAGGGGCCACGAGGCAGCCGGATTGCCCGACAGCCCTGGAGTCACCTCTTCAATCCTTTGGCTGGAAGAACCCATGCAGTGGGCAGCGGACCAGGCTGCAGAACCACGAAGTCACCCTCCACCATCTCCTGTGGCCTCCAGAACACCCAGCTGTGCCAGGAAAAGCTACAAAGCCTCTGAACTGCACAGGCCCTGGGCTCCTTGCTGGACTGGGGCTGGGGAGGCAAATATTTGGGCAGCCAGCAGCCCATCTGGGGCTTTCTGTCTTCCCTGCTGGGTCAGCGTGTGCCAGGGGGTGCCCAGCCGGGAAGGGAGCGCCCCAGCTGGGCGTAGGTGGTAGGCGGACATGCAGTCTGCAGATGCCAGGCGCCTCCAGCGGAAGCCCCTGGCCGGGGATGGAAAATGCCACTCAGGGCCGCACAATCCGTCCTGTTGTAATCCTGGAGCTGGCGTCACCAGCGCCTGTCCGAAAAATGTGTCGTGCAGGGTCTGAACTCATACTTCTGTGTCTGGGGGAAGGGGGTGCTATGGGGGCTGCAGAGGTTATAAAGACAGCCCACAGAGTTCCACTGGCTTCTTGACTTTTGTGTTGCAGACTACATGGCCGCCCGTGCCAGCCTGGAGCTGGGGCCCAGCGAGGGTGCAGCGTTATGGGGTAGCGTGAAGTGCTGTGTTTGTGCAAAGCTGCCAAAATGTTAGTACAAAGTGGTAGGTGTTTGTGCTGCAGATAATGACCGATGGGCTCCCGGGCTGGCGGCCGCCTGTGATCCCGGCCAGCCCCCGCTCTCCTGAGCCGCATGGCTCCGCCTCCAGAGAGGCAGCAGAATTTTCTGAGCACACAAGGCCAGCCTGGCCGTTGATGGGCTCCCTGGGCCTTATGAATCAGCCCCTAGAGGGGTGGAGGCCAGGCTGCGGGTGTTTGTCTGAGTCTTGGGGTTTGTCCTCACAGGCCAAAAAAGCCCATTCCTCAGAACGTTCCAGAAGTCACTGTGTCTGGAAGGAGTCAGAGTCTGTGTGGGATGCTGAGTGCCTGGGTGTCCTGCCTTGGCGAACCTGGGGAAGCTGCCAGCTAGAGGGGCTTAGAGGCCTGGGAGCCAGAGGGTGGGGGTGGGAAGGACGGTTTAGACTCTGCAGGGAGTGGGCCCTCCCAAGGATGAGGGTGTTAGAGTCTTCCAGGAGGGAGTGAGAAGGCAGATCTGACTGCCAGTGTTTGGGGGGCCAGGAAACCACTTTCACTTGAACTGCATCACTCTGGCTGTGTCACTTCTTGGTTTCTCAAGGTGAGGAATGAGCCGAGTCACAATTGCCGGAAGATTCTAAGGCACTGAGCAGTCTCCCCTCCCCTACCTCCGCCCCATATGCACACCAAACTCTCTTTAGCCTCTCTCTAGAGGTGGGGAGGATGAATACGTGGATCGATGGACTCCTGGTTCGTTAGGACTACTGGATGCCCATTTGCAAAGTTGCTAGACTTTGATTGACAGGAATGTCCAGTCATGAACTTTTTGTGCATGCCCACGCCTTGCACAAAGAGGAGATGGTCACGAATGAAACCAGAACCAAGAAGTCCCTGCTCTCCCCGAGCCTACATTCTCGTGCACAGAGTCGGACACAACATGACCAAATGCACAGATGTATCACATATCAGATGATGAAAGGTGCCAAGAGAAAAAATGAAGCAGGGTAAAGATGCAACAGTACATCGGGAGCCCAGGAGACTCTGGGGTCAGAACAGTGAACTGCACAGCCAAGGTCCCTACCATGTGTGGCATTTACCGAGGATGCGGGGAAGAAGCAAAGGAAGGCAGCATGGTCCCGTGAGTGTCATTTGTGGAGGGTTAGTGATGACTCTGGACACTTTGCAAGTTACCAGGATCACAGCCTGCAGCCAAGCAGGGCAGTGGTTATGAGACCCTTGGGGTGGGGGAGGGAATCAGGACACCTTGAGAGAGGTTGCTTGTGGGCGTGGCAGCCTGGGATCTGCACCCATTCCCCCCATCCCCATTCTCCCCTTCCCATCCCCCCCTCCTCCCATGCCAATGCCCTCCCATCCCTCCACGTTTGCCTCTGGTGTGGTGGTGGTTAAACTGGCTAACTTTGCGGTCAGATGAACCTGGCTTTGAACCCTGCCAGCCACCTCTTGCTGGCTGTGTGATTTGCAGGAAGTTCCTTCACTTCTTTTAGCTTTAATATCTCCATTCCCAATAAAGTTTCTGAGAACAATAAATAAGAAATGTCTCTCTATATGAAGTATACATAAAGCCCTTTACATGATTCCTGGCACAAGGGTACCCCAATAAACAGCTAAACTAATATTGGCATTCTGATTTTCTTTTATGCATAAGGACCCTGGTAGACCAGATGTGATCCCAGGCTCCCTGGGCTCCAGGGGCTGCATTTGGTCCTTGTCACTGAGCACTGGATCTTGAGCTCTGCAGCTCTCCGCAAAGAACCCCTGAGCTCCTGGCTGTGTCCACCTAACACACACCCTGGCAGTCCTGGTGTCCTTGAAGCCCGGAATCTGCCATTGACCATGATGGCACAGCTGCTCACAGAGGTGAGCCCCGGCTCTGAGCTTTGTGCCCTGCCCCCTTTCATAGACGGGGTAATGTATGGTAACAAAGACTAGTGGACTGCCCCAATATTCATTTCTGCCTTGGGGGCGGAGATTGGGAGACTGAGGGCAGAACCTTCCAAGGGTCAAGGAGTTCTGCTGGGTGAACATGCCTCTAGCTACAGGAAGGCCCCTTCCGCCAACGCTCTGGGCTGGGCCTGCCCCTGCTGCGGGCAGGCTTCTCTTTGGAGGGCACGGAGGAGGGTGTTCCCGATTGGCACTCCTTGGTCGATCTGTGTGGGCCGGTGCTTAGTTGCTGAATTTTCTGACTTAGTGACTCCAAAACAGAGACTCCAATAAGTCGTGACTAATTCAAATGCATGCCAAAATTGAACTCTGTCAGAAAGTCCATTTTCACGCCAAGAGCTTCCTCATTCTCCTAAAGTGTGCAAGGGGAGGGACGGTGTGGGAAAGGCTGAAAATCATTCCTTAATGTCTGTCTCTTCCCCTTTTCCATATTATTACATGCTTTAACTGGATATATGGTTGCTTGGCCAACAACTGTACATCTCAGCCTCTACCGTAACTAGGTGTGGTCATTCAACGCAATTCTGTCCAATGGGACTGAGTGAAAGGCGTGTGAACAATGTCTGGATGATGTCGTTAAGAGGCAGAGTGAGCCCTTGTTCCTGGAACACGGGGGTGGTGGCAGCCATCTGGACCATGGGGTGAGGGTGACAGCCGAGGAATAGCAGAGTGACGGATGGAAGAGTCCTGCGCCACCCACCGCATGGAGCTATGACATCAAGCCTGGGTTGCTTGTTCCGTGAGAGAGAAATACAATTCTCCTTTAGCAGAACTGCTGTTGAGATGAGGTTTGGTTCCAGCAGTGGAAGCTCTATTCCACTGAACAAAGATGGGTTTTGTGGGTCTCTTGACCATCTCCAAGTAGCCAATGCTCAAGAGAGACTGCTGAGTTGGACAGAATGACCCTGAAGGACAATGCTGATGCTGGCAGTCAGCATCCTCTCACCTTTTCACCAACACACAACCTTCACGTGTAGCATCCCACAGAGGCCTAGGGTGCGCAATAGATGAGGTTCAGGTCTCAGGGTGAGTAATTGAGAGTCAAGGCCGGAACTCGGGTTATGTGATTCCTAATCCAGCCCCCTTCCCCTACAGCAGGGCTTCCTGCCGTCTATCAGTATGTGAAGAGAGAGAGAGAGAGAGAGAGAGAGAGAGAGAGTGTGTGTGTAGAGGAAAGGAGAAGACGGTTGTAATTCTGCTCTAGTCTTCAAATGAGGACTTCAAAGTGGTTGGCTGGGGCCCTTCCAGGAACAGCTAGGGAAATCCCACTGGCTGAAGCCAGCCTGTTGCCCTTTGCCCTTTGCTTTGTGACCTGGAGGCTCTGCCCTCTGGGGCTCCTCAGAGCAAGGCTGCTGCTGGGCCCCTAGGCACCTTCAGGAATGAGAAGCTTTCCAACAGGGACAACTCTGCAGGGAACATGTCTAGGGACCCAGCAGTGACTGGGGTCTCCAGGGAAGAGATGACGGACGCAGTTCTACTGGCTTCTTCCCCTGTGGTTCCTGTGAAAATTGAAGGAATGATGCCCGTCAGGGCGCTCTGTAAAACATTAAGTGCTCTCCGAATGTTCATGAAGTTAGTTAATAAGAGGAGAAAATCAAGGGCTTGCCTGGTTTGTCACTGAAAATAATTGACGTGTCTCCATGAAGGGTGTGGTCCCCTCCGAGTGTCGTCCCGGTTGTTCTACGTGTCTGGACAGCATCCAAGGAGGGTGGGGTGGAAGGTGTGACTTGGGATGTCAGCTTGCTGTGCAACTTTGATGAATCATTCAGCTCTCTGCATTTTCTCTTCTGCAAGAATCAACTGAGATGGAGAATCTACTCTGAGGAGATCATTAAAACCACTCTGTTACAAGGCTAACTTCTGTTCATATATTTTCTAAATTGTCGAAATAGGGTTTTTCCTAATCCTGTTTAGGATTTTTGTATCTCTTTTCATGAGTGAATTCGGCCAGCAATTTTTTTTTCTACTGTTCTTCTGTAGCTTTGGTAACAATGTTATATAATACTTCATAGCATGAGTTAGAGAATTTGGCAAGCTGCTGATTGATCTTCCCGCTCTGATTTCTCCAGTCTCTTGGACACGGTGGCACAGGCAGAGACTCCAATTTTCAGCCTCCATTGAGCCAAATGTGGCCCATCCATGTGATGAAATGATCACCGATGAAATGGGCATTTAAAATAAAATTGCTTGCCTTGGACTCTTTCTTTCTCCATCTGAAACTGGCAGACAAATGTGTCCTTGACATAGCTTCAATCACGCAGATGACGACAATGTCCTGAGGAGTAATCAAACTGAGATGGAAGAAGGAATTTCCTGAAGAACTTGATGAAGCCGATCTGGACTCGCCAGCCTTCAGTGGGTGGTGGTGGTGGTGGTTTGAGTATCTTTTTGCCAGTTGACTTACACCTTCATTGCCCAGTAGTCAGGAACATGGTTGAAAATGGTTGAATCATTAAAACGTGGTCTATTTTTGCAAATGTTCTGTTCAGATTGGAAGATGTGCATCAACCAGTTACTGGGTATAGAGTACTAAGCACACTATTGACTAGGTTGTTCGTATTTCCATATCCTTTCTAGATTTTTCTCTGCTTGACCTGTCAAATATGCTAAACTCCCATTAGGAAGTAATTTTTCATTTTCTCTCTCTGCTTCTGACAAGTTTGAAGCTATCTTATTAGTTCAATGTATGTTAATAGCCTTTATATATACTTTCCTAGTGATCAAACCTGTTATTGTAATGTAATGGCTCCAGGTTTTTTTTTGTTACAGTGTATTTTTTATATCTATATAGCTACACTAGATTTATTTGGTTAACCTAATCAAATTTTTTTTTCTGTCTTTTGACTTTCAGTCTTTTTGTGTTCTGAAGTTTTAAATCTCTCTCTTTTAAACAGCATATAATTATATTTTTAATCCGATTTGGTAAACTCTGTATTTTATTCTATTTTTTTTTGTTTTATTTTATTTTATTTTATTTTATAAATAAAATAAAATAAAATAAAATGAAACTCTGTCGTCCATGCTGGAGTGCAGTGGCATACTCACAGCCACCACAGCCTTGACCTGCTGGGTTTAGGCGGTCCTTCTGCCTTAGAAGCTCTGTATTTTAATTGGTGACATTAGTCCTTTTATATTTGTTGTGGTTACAGATGTATTTGCATTTGTTTCTTACAGCATTCTTTCTCTTTGCCTTGTCTTTTCTGGACTACTTCTGTCTCTTGTTTTTTAAAATGGCTTTTTATGGTCATTGCTGAGCTAACTTTTTTTTTTACTTCTACATTTTTGTAAGTTATACATTTAGTCTCTATTATTTTAGATATTGCATTTGTTTTTTACCTTATACACTTAATAGCATTAAACAACACCTAAACATTCCCCCTCCATAGTACAAAAAGTAGCATGAGAATGTTGAAATTCTTTGATTATTGCATACTCTTCCTCATTAACATGGTATTGTCACTGAGTATTTTAGGTCTGTCCTTTATATCTTCATATACATCATGTGTTTCTTAATGATAGGCTATGTTCTGAGAAATGAGTTCTTAGGCAATTTTTGTCGTGTAAGCATCCTAGAGTATACCTACGCAAACCTAGATAGTATAATCTACTACACATCTAGGTTGTATGGTCTAGCTTGTTGCTCCTAGACTACACACCTGTGCAGCATGTAACCATACTCAGTACCTCAGGCAGTTGTAACACAATGGTAAGTGTTTGTGTGTCTAAGCATATTTCAGCAGAAAAAAGTTACAGTAAACATATGGCATTGTGGTCTTATGGGACTACTGTTGTATATGTGGTCCATCGTTGACCAAAACATTGTTATGCAGTGCGTAACTATATTATATATTCTTCTGTTGCTATTGTTGTTGTTGTGATTGTTGCATTTTCTATAGAGAAAATGTCTTGTTTCTGTTTACCTAATTGACCAATGTCTAAAAAGTTATTTATTCATTTTTAATTGTTTGCTTGATTCTATTATTCAGATGTGGGGTACAAGTCATGATTAGATATATAAGTAACACGCATGTGCAGGTGAAGCTTGGGCCTCCAACTGGTCATCACTTCCCCTGGTTTAGGATCAGGTACCCTTTGTGTTGCTACATGTCCCCCCTTCCTTCACTCCCCGCTCCGACTGTGTCCCTCGACTCCAGATCCTTCCCTTGTGTTTTTGAAACGTTCTTTGATTGTTTAATGCACTTCTTGTGAGATCATTTTCTTTCTTTCTGAGGTTCATTGTTTATAAATTCTTTTAGTGAAGGCCAGTTTATTTTAAACTCAGTTTTTTTTTGTTTATCTGAAATGCCTTTATTTTGTCCTCATCCTTAAAATATAGTTCCTTTAGCTAGTTACTTTTTTCTCAGCACTTTGATGATCTTATTCTCCTGTATTCTGGCTTTCGTTACTGTGGAGAACTTTGCTGGCAATCTAATGGTTATTCCTTTGGAGATGACCTGCCTTTTCTCTCTGGCTGCTTTTAAGATCTTCTCTTTGTGATTGGTTTTTTAGCAGACTCACTGCAATAGCATAGCTGCAGAATTATCCATTTAGCCTTGTCTGCTATATTTATGTCTCTGCATCTGTAGATGCATAACTTTTCATCTAGAAAAATTGTGGAAATCGTCTCAGTCATTACTTCTTTGAATACTGGCTCCCTTTCATTCCCTGCTGCCCTTCCCATTTTATCCTTAATATCACTTATCCTCTCATGCTTTCCATCTTCCTGTCTGAACTACATTTTCATACATTTCTTCAGCTCATCTTCCAGACCACTGATTCTCTATTCAGTTGTCTCTAATCTACTATTTAACTGATCCACCAACTTTTTTTATTTTCAGTTTTGCTTTTCACTTTTAAAAGTTCTGTGTTACTCATTTTCATATTTACCTAGCTATTTTTGATTGTTTCTTGGTCCTGTCACATTTTAAGCTCCATGGTTTAGTTAACTCTTTATTTAATAGAGGATTGTTTTGATAATCTGTTTATCACAATTCCAGTAATCCAAGCTTTTGGAGGTCCAAGTCTCTTTGTCATTCTGTTGATTCTTACCTGTTTCATATGTGTTTGATCATTTTTATTGTGAGCTCATTTTGAATTGACTTTATGTGAAAATTATGTCAGCCATAAATTGAGAGGCTACTTTTTTCAGAAAGGATTGATATACACTTCTGCTGAAAGCCATGTGCTCTAGAAATCTGGATTCAGATTGGTCCTCCTCAAAGGCCCTTGGTTAAAGTTAGAGTCTTGGACTCAGCTCTCTGGACTTGCCTTCTTCACAGACTTAGTCTCCTAGTCACAGCCTTGACATTTGTCCTCAAGGAAGCTCTGCCTTTTACATATGAGTTTTGGTTTACTGATCTTTTTTGGGCCATGTTTGGTCATGGAAATTTCTCTTACTTTCTAGGGAGACCAGCAATGCATTAAGAATTCTGTTTATTATAATTAGTGCAGGATCCAGTGGGAGGGCTGTTCAGAGTTTATTGGGGCCTTACTCCCAGGTACTTCATCCTCAGATTCTGTGCATAGCCAAACCCCAACAGGGCTGGGTGGAACTGCCAGGGCTGTAGGAGGTGGACTGGGGACAGGGCAGGATCCTGGATGCTGCGGTGATTCAGATGTGCATCTTACCTGAGTGGACAGAGGCACTTCCTGGGTGGGGTCAACATTGAGGGAAGGATCAGATGGCGGACCTGAGGAGGAGGGAGGGGCTGAAGCTAGGACATGCCAGGAGGTTGGTATCCCTGGAACTGGGCCAACACAGGAGGGCACTGAGACAATGGGGTTGGTCTTGAAGGTCAACTTGCTGTACAGTACTGGGGTGGAACACTTATTTAGCAAGGTGGGGACCTGCCAAACAAATATGCCTCCATGGATACAGCAGAGGCCAGCACAATATCTTTCCACTGGGCATGTGACTAGCTTGTGGGCATCCCCAGAGGAAAATGAGGTTAATATGGGCTGGAAAATCACACCAGATTTTTGTTCCTATCCACCCTCGCACAGTCTGTTCCCTCTGTCTGTGATGACCTGTCCTCCATTTCTATCTTGATGGACACCTGCATATCCTTCAAGGTCAATGGCAACCCTTTGGTGAAGACTTCCCCGACTGTCCCAAGGAGTTGGTGGCCACCCCTTCTGTGACTCACAGCACTTATTTCATACCTGTCTCATGCTGCTTATCATAATGGCTGTAAAGTATCTCTTGCTCCTCCTCCCTGGGTTCACCCTTGGGCTCCTGGAAAGAACCAGCCTTATTGACATGTGTGTCCCAGACAGGCAGCATGGTCTGTGGCTAAGAGTGTGGCCGATGGAACCAGAGGCTGACCCCTCTGTTCAGTTGCTAGTCACCTTGGCACGATTGCTTAATATCTCTGTGAGTTCCTCATTACCTCATGTGAAAACTGAACATAAAACGGTACTCCCTCAAAGCACTGCTGAGAAAGTTAGAAGAGTTAACACTTGAAAAACATGTAGGGCCTGCTTGACAGTTAGGCAGTGCTCCGTGCATGTCCTCTGCCATTGTCCCAGCCTGAGCTCACAGTGCTGGGTGCTGGGACACGACTGAACAACCCGGTGGATTCTTTTAGGTGGAATCAGATTTGGCAGGGAGGGGAGAGCAGGTTACCTGGCAGGGATTTCCAAATTGTATGAAGCTGAAACCCGCTTGATCTCGCTCAGCGCAGAAGGGTTCTGGGAATGACCATGGGGCTTACAGAAGGCAGAGTGTGCAGGAGTCGACAGACTCCCCACTCACTCTTGTGCTTGGGTTTCACACTTCTACCTTCCCTTTCTCTCTACAGGGCTGCTCATTTCTATCTCCTGTATCTGGGGCTTGCACCTGGCTCTGGTGTGATCTCCAGTATGAGCAGGTGCTAGAGAGTTCTCAGACTGACCTGCAAGCAGTAGGTTCAATGTCCCAAATCCATACCTGCAAGGGATACCCTCTGGTTGTCCCAGCTTCCTTTGGGAGCTGTGACTTCTGAACCAGTGAGCTAATGCCAGGGAAGTGGGTGGTGTTCACTTGGCACTCAAATGGCGCAGGGAGGTGGTGGTGGGAGATTCAGAGCAGGGTGTGGTCAGGAAGGCTGCTGTGTCATCCCAGGTTGACAGAGGGAGGACCCCAACCTAGCAGAGAACAGGGGAGCACAAACACCATCCCAGCTCTGTCCTCGGATGTCCCTGAGTGGCCCATAGGAGCCAGGAGCTGAGACCAGGTTTGGATGGCTCCTGGACAGGGAAAAAAGATTCTCAACCCTGTGCCTGGCAGGCCTCCACTGTGGTTTCTCTGGAGCCCACCCCCCATCCTGGTTCCCTCAGAGAGCAACTGTGGAGTCACTCTATAACTCGTCACAGAAGCATCATCCCTGACACTGACCACAGCCAGAAGCTATCCTCATCCAGAAATGTCACTGGCATCCCACTGAGCCAATGGCTCCAGGGCTGCTGAAGATGTGGACATGGCCAGCCCTGACTCTGGGCCCCCATCCTCAAGGATTCAACCTCTTCAGGTTTGGTTCTGCTTACTGGAGGCCGCTAGGGTGGGCATGAGCCGCAGTGTCTATGGTGGGGTGATTGTTCACCTGAGCAAACTGAGACCCAGGGGTGAAGGAGCTGCCTGAGGTCACAGAGCTCATAGTGGCAGCAATGTGACTTGGATAGTCGTACAGCGCAGGTTCTGTGTTCTATCTCTGCCTGACCTCTGACAGGCAAGAACTACAGGCCACCTGCCCTTGGTAATCATCCTTTCCAGGTCATTCATTAAACATGTTTACTGAGCATGTACTGTGTGTCCCCTTTTCTCCCTTGCAAACTCCTCTGTGAGGACACCACTGCTATCACCTTCTAAAGGCAGAAAACCACCCTCCCCTCTGATACATCTCCATACCCTGCTCAGAGACTGTTGTGGGTAGAATGGTGGACCCCCAAAAGATACATCCACTTGGGACCTGTGAATATGGCCTTATTTGGAAAAGGGGTCTTTGTAGATGATATTAAATTAAGGATCTTGAGTTTCGATTATCAAATCAGAGTGGGCCCTAAATTCAATAACAGCTGACCTTAGAAGAGGTGGAGCAAGATGCAACACAGACACAGGTGAAGCCTGGAGATAGCCAGGTGAAGCCAGCACAGCCAGGTGAAGCCTGGAGACAGAGATAGAGATTGGAATGATGTGTCTACAAGCCAAGGACTGCCAAGGATCAATGGTGGCCACGAGAAACTAGAAGAGAGGCATGAAATGGATTCTTCTGCAGAACTTCCAGAAGGAACCAACCCTGCTAACACCTTCATTTCAGACTTCTGTCCTCAAGAACTGTAAGAGACTGCATTTCTCTTGTGTTAAGCCTCCAAGTCTGTGGTAATTTATTATGGCAGCCCTGGGAAATCAACATTGTGTTGTCTGAACAGCACTAGAATCATTCATTCGCAGACCTGTCCCATCTGCCGGGTTGTGAGCACATCTCTGTACCCAGCCCAGAAGTCCATGGCACATAGCTGGGGCTTCAGGAAAGTTTGTTGTATTGAATTGCCAAAGGAAATTTTTCTGTGAGAAGTAATAAAAGGGATCTGCTTTGTGAAGTCAAACTTTGCCAAGTAATAAATGAAATGGCCTGTTAGCATTGGCCTACAGGGACAGACTAGATTTGGTGGGTCAATTAATAAATCATCAAATGCCTCTGGCCCTGAGTTCACATCCAGAAAGACGAGTGATGCTTCTTGCTCCTCATTAAAGGATTTTAAGAACAAAGTTCATTTGGGAAAAGGAGAAAGTGGGTCCTACAGAAGCCATTTTTTCATGGGCCACGTGTGAGTCAGCTGTGAGACTAGTTCGTTTTAAGTATTTACACAGAGAAGTGGTTCCTGAGAAGGCTGAGACCAAGGGCAGTGGACGCTTGTTACAGGCATCGAGAGCCTGGGGAATGCCTGTTATTCTGCCCCCAACACCCCTGCACATTTCTTCTGTTAAATGATCCTTGGAATTTTCTTTGGGAAATCACTTCTCAAATTTCAGCTCTCTGATTTGGGTGGGGACAAAACCACCCTCAGCGTAAACTGCTCAACTCAACGCATCCCTGAGGCCACAGTGATTGGTTTAGTGATGGCCATGTGACTCACACAGAGCCAGTGAGATAAATGATTCTTGCTGAGAATTTTAGGACAAAGATATGCACTTTTCCTCTCAGGGCATAAACCTATAGGTCAGAGCTGTTGCCCAGATTGTTACCACAAGAAGTCTAAAAGGATGAGGGCTGAAAGACCTAGAAAAAAAACAAGTCCTGGTGATCTGGTTTGAGCTCTAGTCAAGCTGCAGCTGAAACTCTCCCCGACTGTTCAGTTTTATGAGTGTTAATTTCCCTTTCTTACTCTAGTTTGGCGTGGAGTTTCTGCCATTTGTAACCAACGGGAAGAGTCCCAACTAGTATAAGGGTGATGTGGTGGGTTCACAAAGTCCAGGCAAATGGAATAACTTCCTACTGTGAAATGGTATAGGCTATGTAGCTAGGGGACTTGAACTCAAATTTCACCTTTATCAACCAGCTGTGTGACCTTGAGGAAAATATTTAATTTTTCTGAGTCTTAGTTTTCTCACCTATCAAATAGAGATAGTGCCTATCTTTGGGGCTTATGAGGACTACTCTGCACTGATTTGGTGATACTGTTTGTCTCCCTGTGCCTCAATTTTCTCGTCTATCAGTGACAGATAGCATATACAAGTTGCCTAACATGGTGACCGGCCAAATACGCCTTCCACAAATGGTGGCTTAAGAGGGTTATCACTCCTTTGCCCACTCTGACATTCCCAATTATCCTCTAGACTTTTGGCTTGTCCTCAGAGACATTTCTACATTCTTTTTTGATTTGAGACATACTAAATTATTCTTTTTATTAGTCTGTTTACTTTTTATTATAAAGGTAACAAATACTCATTGAAGAAAATAAGAAAATTCAGAAGTGAGAAGAAATAAAAATCACCCATAGTCCTATGACTGGGAGTTAATCACTATTGCCATATTTAATGCTTAGGTTGTGTATAACATATGTGTTTGGTTTGATAGGAATTACACCTCCTGCTTTCCCTTGGCATGTAGTCTTCAAAAGTTATCAAAGTGGTTGGAGAGAAATCTGCCGAAGGACTGTTAAGCCTACTAGAAGAAAAGAAGATGGAAAAGCTGACCTTGTTCCATTTTGAGGTCTTCTGGAGATGATACCAACTGAGTGGGAAGGAAAGGGATGTTGTATTGGGTTCAGCTGCAAGTACCCGAGACCTAAATAAAAAGTAGCTTTAAAAAACATTACAAGGAGGAGGAGGAGAAGGAAGTGTTATTTTGCCTGATGTGCAAACCTGTAGGCAGTGCATGGCTAATAAGGCAATTCTGCTCCTCTTAAGAAACTTCTAGCTCATGCTTCTCCATCGCTTAGAATCTGGTTCTTGTTCTCATGATTCAAAATGGCCACTAAAGCTTTAGACAGCATATCTGCATTCCAGGACGCACGATGGAAGAAGCGATCAATAAAGAGAGCAAAGGGTCTATCTCAGCTACCATTTAAGAAAGGTTCAAGTGAACTATTACTCTTTTTTTTGAGAAAGCAGGATTTATTGAGAGAACAGAAAAGCTCCCACAGTGGAAGGGGACTCAAGAGGGTTGCCCAAACTGTTACTCTTTTGCTTGCACGCTGTTGGCCAGAACTTAGCCTCAGGGCCTTCCTAGATGCACGGGCATATGAGAGATGTAGTCTTTATTGGGATACTAAAATGCAGAGGTTATATCACCTTGGAGGAAAGGGGAAACCAACAGGGAAAGGGGTGACCAGACTGTTGACCATGGCTCCTCATTATAGCTGAGTCTGCCCTGGGGATAGGTTGTGGAGACCAGTGTGAGACTGGATCAGGAGCCTTTCTTGACCACCCAACCCAGCCCCAAGAATGTTCTCTGGGATTAATGACTTTACTAGAGTCAGGAAAGAGCTCAGACCAAACTGGTGCCAACTGTAACAGAGAAGCCTCTGTCTCATCTTTTCCTCTCTCTAGTGCCTTCTAAGATGCCATCAGAGCCATGGGCAGGGGCAGTGTGTGTCTGTGTGAGGCCACGTGAAACTGCCTGTTTCTAATAGCAACTTTGTGAGGTTGCAACTTCCCTGTCCCCCATTTCTTCCTCCTTGGATGACACTGGGTATAATGTTTGGGCAAGAAACAATATTTAGCAGAATCGCTCTGGCTAAGACTTCCCCTGGCTAGGCTGCTAGTGAGGCTCTGGCTACAGGAAACACTTATATACCAGCTCAAGATGGTAAATGGTGACAAGAGAAGACCAGGACTGAATTATATGTGTGGACATCCTGGGGAGTGCAATTCTTCCTAATCCATGATGAGAAAGCGAAGGAAAAGCTCATAGTGGAGAGATGGGAACTTGGATTATGTTAATAACATTATTAGAAGGAATGTGATAATATAGAGAACATACTGGATATATATGAAAATATATTTTCCAAGATAGTTTTCATATTATTATTTTAAAATTTAATATATGCAATTTTTAAAATTATAACCTGAAAATGTTTGCTTTCTTTAGGGGGTCTATATTTTATTTATCTTTCAGTTCTCAGAGAGATACCTATTTGAGTGCCCGGCATATAGACACTAATGAACCCATATCGACTTAACTGACCTGACATTGTCATCTAACCATCATTGTCATTGACTATAGACTATCTCATAGAATTGTTGCACTATAATTTTTATTTATTTATTTATTTATTATTTTTTTGAGTTGGAGTCTCACTCTGTCGCCCAGACTGGAGTGCAGTGGCCGTTCCCCGCCACCGCAGCCTCCACCTGCTGGGTTCCGGCGATCCTTCCGCCTCAGCCTTCCAAGTAGCTGGAACTACAGGCGCGCGCTACCATGCCCAGCTAATTTTTTGATTTATTGTAGAAATGAGGTCTCGCCAAATTGCCCAGGCGGGTCTCGAGCCCGCGGGCTCAGGCAATCCACTCACCTCAGCCTCCCAAAGCGCGGGATTCCAGGCTGAGCCACCGAGCCCGGCTGTTGCACTACTCTTAGATTTTAGGTTATTTTAGATTCAGATTATTTGTATGTGTATAATATTTTGCTAATGTATAAAACACAGTGATGAACATCTTTGTACAAAAATCTCCTATCTTATTTATTTATAATAGAGACAGGGTCTCACTGTGTCACCCAGCCTGGAGTACATTGGTATGATCATAGCTCACTGCAGCATCAAACTCCTGGGCTCAAGGAATCCTCTCATCTCAGACTGAGTAACTGGAACTACAGGTGCCTGCCACTATGCCCAGCTGATAAACGCTTTGTATCTTTAAGATTATTTTGTTTGTATAGATTAACAAAAGGAGGATTCCTGGGCTAAAGAGTGGATTAAACACATTTTCTTAGAGCTGTCTGGATCTTAGGAGGGAGGACCAGTGGAAAGAAAGAGAAGAACTTTCCTAATGGAACTTAATGTTTTGCACAGAAAAGAAAGAGAGATTCAGAGTAACCTAATGACAGTCTTACACTCTGCCTGAAAATATTTTTGTTTTTAGAAGAAATAGGATTACATTGAAAATATACTTAGAGTGTGGGCAACGAATTTTTTTGCCACATGTATAGCCATGTTCTTGGTCTACTGCCATGGTGCTGAGAAGAAACTGAGCTGAGCTCTGGCTTGCGAGTGTGATTCTCTGTCAAAGGACAGGGGGTGCACATGTCAATAGAATTAAATTAGTCTCTAAATATTCCTAAAAGACAAACTCACTGAGGCAACTCTTAGGCTGAGTGTGGGATTACTTCATCATTCATTGGCCTTGGCTTTGGCCTTGGACCTGTGGATTAGTCTGATGGATGGAAGATCCCAGAATGTCTGCCTTTGAGTGACTTGTAGTTGGTTAAATACCCAGATAAGGAAGCTTTCTTTCTGTTGCTTAGTTATTTCTGTTCCTGGCTCTGTGATGCTGGTGACTGCAGTCACTAGGTATCATCTGATTGACATAATGGTCACAATTCATTATCTCTTTTGCCTGGAGACAAGCAAAAGCAGTGTGGAGTTCCATGCAAAGCCACAGAGGTCTTGTGAGGCCACATTGGAACACTGCAGTGAGTGGGTCAGAGGAGGCTCTTGAAATTTATCACCACAGAAGACTCAAGGGTCAGGTCTACTCTGCAAAACCTTGAACCTATGTTGAACAATGGGCTCCTCCCCAGTCCCTACTTAACCACATTCACTTATTAGTCAACTGCAATGTGCCAGGCAGTGTGCTAGGCTGGATGGAAATGTTTTGTTCTGAGAATCATTCAGCGATTGATCAGTATCAGTAGGCACCTACTTTGAGCTGAGTGCTAGAGGAATAAAGGGGAAGAAGGAAGAAGAGAGGTTTGACCCTCAAAGTCTGACAACTCAACAGATAATCCAAACATGAGGACAGAAAAGAACACTTAGGTATTATTGGGCCTCTGATGTCTGGGGACAGGACCAGGAGATCCCACAGCATGGTGGTAGTTTAAGTCTTGGAATGGTGAAGGAGAGGGAATGAGAGGGCCCCATCTAGGAAAGGATGCTCAAGTTGAGTCATGAAAGAGGAGTTGGTGTCAACCGCGTGGATGGAGAAGAAGAAGAAAATCGCAGATGGAGAGTAAGTGGCCTGGATGAGTTGTATAGCATTTGGGTATGGCTGGGGCATGGGTGTGACGCAGGTGAGAAGAGAGGAAAGACAAGATGGGAGAGGAAGGGATGCTGGTTAGACTGAAGAGGATCTTGTGGCCACCAGGAGTTGGGAGAAGCAGGGAGCAGTAGAAACAGTCTGGGGCTACTCTTGCCTATGCTCTGGGTCAGTGGGAACTTTATAGCACCCTGTTAAGCTCTGACAAAGAAGAGGAGCTGTGATGTGCTGGTGTCTTCCAGAGCCAGTGATGTCAGCTCAGGGGAACCAGGAGGCCAGGCTCCTAGCTCTGGGTGGGAGGGCTGCAAGAGAAGAACAGGGCTAGTGGTAGGAGAGAGGAAGGGACCGTTCTTGTGGTCTAACAGCCTCATGCGGTGTCCGGGAGCTGCACATAGGTCCAGCGATGAAAGTCAGTGGGCTCTTTGGCTTTGCAGAAGTCAAGACAAGCCCACAAAAAGGAATGCGTCCCTGATCAGCCTCACCCCCACTTAAAGGCCCCTGCAGTGTAGCAAGGACAACATTAAATGTGAATTTTGGACCTGGGTTTGAATTCTAGTTCTGTGACCTACATAACCTCACTGAGTCTTGGTCTTCTCATCTATAAAATGGGAATCATCATAATATCAGCTTCAAAGTGTTGTGATATTATTAAATGATTACATGGTAGGTGCCCAGCAGATTCTGAGGCTCCTAGTCTGAGGGAGATGGGCAGAGGGCTGGGAACAAGGCCGACTTCCCAGGGCCAGCAACAGCCACATGCCTCTGCCTGCCCTGTGTGCCTGCGGAGGCCAGCCTGTGAGGACCTGGCAGTGCCAGGGCCCTGTCTGGGTGCTGTTGGCTGTGTTGATTGAACTGCCTCCTTCACTAATCAGGCTGCTACTGTGGAGTGAAGTGGCTGGGCCCGGGAGGCACTTGCTAATCAGTGTGCATTTTTAGCCTTGTAGTTGAATATTTTAACTAGAGCTTTCCTCCCCTAAGCTGATTGGGCACAACCCCAGTCTGCCTGGGATAGGGGTTTCCAGGGCAGAGGGCCAGGAAGCAGAAGAGACAGGCTTGTTTTTTAGAACTCTGGTCAGGAAAGTGAGTTCAGATGAATAATATATTCACCCATTTCTTTTGTAACTCAAACATCCAATCACTTGGTTTAGACCTATCACCTGCAGGTAGAAGGAGTAAGAGTAGCTAGTTTTCTGTCTATCCACCCATCCACCCTTCTAGCATCACTTCTTTTATCAGTGTAGTCGCCCATCCATCCATCCATCCATCCATCCATCCATCCATCCATCCATTCATCCATCTCCCTCCCTTCTTCACCTCCCCTTCTCCTCCCTTCCCTTTCTTTCATTCATTCATAATCTGTGTCCTCCCATTCTCTAGGCTGTTGTAGTCATTCTTTCCTTAATTATCCAAATATGACAACTGAACCCTCACTCAACCTGACTGGATAAATCTCAACCTCCTCTGAATTTTCCTGAAGTTTCTGAGAAGTGTTATCAGTCCAGTTGCAGCTGGGCACCGCCTTCTCTCACCCACAGCTCGGTCTTCTCCCAGCATGCACTCTGGCTCTCTCTGTTTCTCTGAACCCTTCTGTTTCCTGATGTTTGCCCTGAGTGTGAACACAGTGGCCTTCCTGATTCTCCAAGTCCCTACCGCCTAAAATTGTCATGAGTCATGGACTATACTGAGGATATTCTAAGGAAATAGTGGCACAGAGAAGGAAAATTTTTAATTAAGCCTCCAGTGTCAATGTTCCCAAGCCTATTATCTATGGCCAAGGAGCCCTGTCCTGCCTCTTTGTCCCGGTCCTGGTGGCCTCCATCCCTGGACAGAGGCCACAGAAGGTTGTTGCCATTTCCACACAACCCGAGGTCTTCTCTCACCTGAGCCCAGTGTCATGGAACTGCTACCTCCCTACTTTTCAGGAGTAGCAAGACAGAGCCACATGACAAACCGCCACTCTCTTCACATTAAAGAAAAAAAAAATCAAGTGCAACTACATGCCCTTGTCCATAGCATAGACTCTTAAATAATTATTTAGTAAAGAAGCTTGGCCCCAATTTTCCTTAGCCTGCACTTTTAGATTAAGCCTGGGGCCTTGCTTTAGAAAACCGAGAGGCCAGTTGTAGTGTTTTTCCCCCAAAAGAAGCAGTTTTTCCCCAAGAAAAATTTTCCAAGTCTCTCTAGTTTACAAAAATGATGAAAGGAGTCTGCCAGGCAGAGAAGAGGGTATGGGCATTGTGGGCAGACAGAAGGGCAGGCAGTAAGATCCAGGGGCTAAATGAGTCCCCAGAGGCAGAGTCACTAATGGCCTGAGAGTGGCAGATGAGGCTGGCAGTTTCCCAGGCTCTCAGAAAACTGCCCTGGAGGAGAGCCTGACAGCACTGGCTGTGAGAGAGGCATCAGAAACAAAGGCCTGCAGGAGAGGAGAAGGCTGGCTTCTTGGAGAGGAAGGAGGAACATTTTCAGAGGCATTTGGAGGCCCCCAACCTCTGCACTTGATACCTGCTGGGGTGTGTTTGGTTTCTCTATGAGAAGCCTGTTGCTGCAGAGTAAATTCTCCCTGGTTGCCTGCACTTACCTCCCAGCGTGCTAATGAGTGCAGAGCTTCAGGAGATGCCAGAGCCTGCTATTCAGTGTTTGTCAAGTGGAGCCGCAAGGCTAGGTGGCGGCACTGCCAGTTCGAGGCAAAGAGGCCCCTGCCAATTCTGGCACCTGGCTCTGCTCGACCAGTCGCAGGCCTGGGGAAAACAGAACTCAGGGTGGGGTGGGGGCTGGAGCTCTGTTTGAGAGGAAGGTGAACATGCGGACTGGAGACCAGGGAAGGAAGTGTTCTGAATATGGTGGGTCAATGCCCAGGATTCTTCGAAACACCTGGGAGAGAATATCATGGCAGGCTGCTGATGTGAAATGTTAACAGTTGCATTTTGACCCCAAGACCTTCCCTCCTCTAGGCTGCTAGACATGAAAGAATGTTTGCTGCCCACCCCCGCCCCCATCTGAGAAGAGATTAAAGCGAAGCAAAACAAAAATTTTTTCTGTGCTGAAAAAGAAACAGCTAGAGTATATACTAGGATAAAGCCTAGGCTGCTGAGACAAAAAGGGGTATGAATATAATGTCATGAAGAAGAGGGAGGTTATCTTCTTCTCATCTGATGATCGTCGGGTGAGGACTGCCATTCAGATCTGCGGGCAGTTCTGCTCCACAAGGACCCTCAGGGACCCAGGTTCCCATCATCCTGCTGCTCTACCACCCTTTAGAATAACAGTCTCGGCTGCAGGACCAAGTGTGGGCTACAGGCACATCCATGATCCAGCTAGTGAAAAGAAGGACTATCTACTGTAGATTATATTGCTCAACAATTTCTACTTCTTTTTGGTTCAGCTTCACTGATGAAGTAAACTTCACTGCCCTAGTTTCACTTCTAGGCCTGAAGAGGTATCATGAGTTTCTGTTTGATCCCCTGGGAGCTTCAGACCTCAGCCCTGAGCAGAACTTGCCCAGGATAGCTGCTGTCTTTGGAGCTTTGGTGTTAGAATGAAACATGTGGACCTGACCTGAACTCCTCCCCAGCCAGAAACATGCCGCTGCTCAGAAACCTGCAGACCTGTGAGCAAGACATAGATACTTGTGTTTATTTGCCACTGAGTTTTGGATGGTTTATGCAGCATTATTGCGGCAAAAGTGGAGTGATATGAAGCATAAATTGAGAGCAAGAAATTTTCTTTTAAGAAAGCATGAATGAAGTGTAAAACATTCATTTCTTTCTCATTTTATTAATAATATGACTACACATAGCTGCAAGGGAGACTGGAAAATATGATCTGTAGTTGACCAATCATATGCCGAGTCTAAAAGAATATAGATGATGGCATTGTATGAATATGAATGTGTGTGCTCATTAGTCATTAGAGAAATGAAGATCAAACCTACAATGAGATGTTACTAAACAACTATTAGAATGGCCAAAATTTTAAAAACTGAGCGGCCGGGTATAGTGACTCAGCCTATAATCCCAGCACTTTGGGAAGCCGAGGCAAGAGGATTGTCTGAGAACAGGGGTTCTAGACCAGCCTGGGCAACTTGATGAGATCTTGTCTCTACAATAAATCACAAAAAATTAGCCAGGTGTGGTAGCGTGCGTCTGTAGTTCCAGCTACTTGGAAGGCTAAGGTGGAAGGATTGCCTGAACCCAGCAGGTCGAGGCTGTGGTGGCCATGAACGTGCCACTGCACTCCAGCCTAGGTGACAGAGTGGGACTCCAACTCAAAAAGGTAAATAAATAAATAAAAAATAAAAGGCGAATCATACCATGTTGATGAGGGCGTAGAGCAACTGGAATTCTCATACATCACTTGTGGAAGCGTAACATATATAACCATTTAGAGAAACAGCTTGACAGTTTATTAAAAAGATAAGCATACATCTACCAGGTGACCCAGACAATCTACTTCTACGTATTTACACGAGAGAATGAAAGCAGGTGTCTACCTGTATATGAATGTAATAACTTTATTTGTAATAGCACTGTCTTCGTCCATTTGAAGTGCTTTAACAAAATGCAACATAAATATATTGCTCACAGTACTGGAGGACGGGAGGTCCAAGATCGAGGCACCAGCAGATTCAGTCTGGTGTGGACTTTCTGCTTCAAAGATGGCACCTCTTGCTTTATCCTCACATGGTGAAAGGGGGCAAGCACTATGTCCTCACATGGAGGAAGGGCACAAGGGCTAAAGAGGTTCCCCGAAGCCCTATATAAGGGCACTTGTCCCATTCATAAAGGTCAAGCCCTCATGACCTAATCACCTCCTAAAGGTGCCACCTCCTAAGAATATTGCAGTTTCAATGTATGAATTTTGGAGGGACACAAGTATTCAAACCATAGCAAGCCCCAGACTGAAAATGCTTCATGTTATCCTTCGATAAGTGAATGGATAAACCATGGTATGTTCGTACAATGGACTATTACTCATCTATAAAAAAAAAGAACTGTTGGGACACACAACGGCAGGGGAGAATTTCAGAATAATTGTGCTGAATAAAAGAAACCAGATAGAAAAAGTACATACTGTGTGATTCCACTTATATAAAATTTTAGACAGTCTAATTTCTAGGAACAGAAAAGAACATCAGTGACTTCCTGGGAATAAGGGGTGCAGAGGTGGGAAGGAAGGGATAAAAGGAAGCTTTTGGAGTGATGGATGTGGCCATTGTTTCGATTGTGGTAATGCTTCCATGGGTATGTGCCCAACTCTTCACCTTGTGCACTTTATTGTATATGTGCAGGTTATTGCATGTCAATAATACCTCATCATGCTGTAACACAAAAATAAAAGCTTTCTACAGGAGGAGCAGAGAGTGGATTCTGGCAGATAACTGACAGTCTAACACAAAGGGGAGATGATGTATTTAGAAGTTGCTGTTGGTGATAGAGTCTTTGAAAGAATGGTCTTCCCTTTTCAGATAGTTTTGGAGATCTGAGTGTAGAAGAGAGCTATGTTCCATCCTTCATAGAGACCTGGGAAGCAGAAACCTTATTTTCTTTATTCAAGAGAAAGAAGAATGAGGAGGACATGGCTCCACCAAGAAAAAGGATGGTGGTCATGGGCACTGAGGGCCTGAGACAGCATCTCTCGGTCTTGTCCTACTTCACTGACTAGAAGACAGCCATGTTCTTAAGAACCCCTGAAAGGATATCTTAATTCAGGCCCTTCAAGAGGTAGATGCCATAACAAGAAACAGTAGCAAACTGCATCCTAGCTCTCGCTTCCCCCAGTCCCAAGCTTACAACATTCAGCTTTAGAGTTTGGGGTGGGTGCTCAGATGGGTAGCAGGATCGCCTTGGCTTTGCACTTGTGTCACAACTCTGAACATTGAATTGGGTACCTTTTATGCTGAGGTGGACAGAGAAAGGTTCACCTGGCCCAATTCATTACTGCTGTTGTAAGCAAGGATTTCTGCCACTCCCCTTGATTCTGGGTGACTTGTTTTGACCGGTGGTGTGGGAACAATGTGATGCCCACAGAAGCCTCACCAGCCTGTGTGCACTGGGGCTTGCTCGTTTGCCATTTTTGAACCTTACTCCATCGCCCCGGGAGAACATGCCCGGGTTGCCTGCTGGAGAGACATGAGAGACAGGTAGCACAGACCACAGTCACCCCAGGTGAGGCCAGGCTAGCCCAGCCAGGTCCCCAGACCACTGACTGAGTGCAGATGCATGAGTGAACTCAACCCAGCTTACTCCTGCCTGGCCCAGATCTTCAGAACTGTCCTGCCAACCCATGGCTTCCTAGGAAGAAATAAATGGATGCTGTTTTAAGCCACTACATTTTGGGGTGTTTTGTTTTGTTTGAACTTCTGACACATGCCTTTGTCTTGATTAGTCCACTCATTCACATATAGAAGTCCTCATTATCTGTGGAGCTTACACTTCGAGACGCCTATTGAAACTGAGGATTGTACCAAACCTTATATGTAACAGGTGGTTCCCGACTTAGTGATGGTTTGAGTTATGAATGTTTGACTTTACAATGCTATGAAAGTGACACACAATCAATAAAAAACATAGCCCCATCATAAGTAGAGGAGCCATCTGTATTGTTTTTTACTAAACATACACCTATGATAAAGTCTGATTTATAATGAGCCCCAGTAAGAAGTTAACAACAATAAGTAATAACAAAATAGACCAATTATAGCAAAATACTATAATCAAAGTTATGTGAATATGGTCTCTGTCTCTCAAGTCTGTTTTTTTTTTAAGTTGGAGTTTCGCCCAGACTGGAGTGCAGTGGCACACTCACGGCTACCGCAGCCTTGACCTGCTGGGCTCAGGTGATTTTTCCGCCTCAGCCTTCCAAGTAGCTGGAACTACAGGCACACGCCATCATGTCCAGCTAATTTTTTTGATTTATTGTAGAGATGAGGTCTCGCCATGTTGCCCAGGCTGGTCTCGAACCAGTGGGCTCAGGCCATCCTCTCACCTCAGCTTCCCACAGTGCTGGGATTAGAGAGTTTTATATTCTTTTTTTTTTGAGTCGGAGTCACACTCTCTTGCCCAGGTTGGAGTGCAGTGGCATGCTCACGGCCACCGCAGCCTCAACCTGCTGGACTTAGGGGATCCTTCCACCTCAGCCTTCCAAGTAGCTGGAACTACAGATGCATGCCACCATGCCTAGCTAAGGGGCTCTTTTATAAAATTTTAGACCGAAGGGATACAGGTTTGTTACACAAGCATCTTGCCTGACAGTGAGGTTTGGGTTTCTGGGCCCACCCCTCAAGGGGTGAGCACAGTACCTGGTGGGTGGGGTGGTTTTTCACCCCTTACTCACCTCCCTCCCTGCTTTGGTAGTCCCCAGTGTCTGTTGTTCACATCTTCATGCCCATGTGCGCATACCTGTTTTCAGAGCACAGTTGACCGTGGATAACTGAGATTTTTGGTAGCAAAACAGAAAACAAGGGGGAACCCACTGCACTTACTCCAGCTGACTGTCCCGTCTTGGTCCTTTCTTGAACTTCTGGACAGCAAGGATCAGAGAAAGCCTGGCCCCACTTGTGCCCTTCTCCCTCCCTTCAGGCGAAGATAGGGACCCACTGATGCTAGTTCAACACGCCCCATTCCAGAGGAAGCCAGAATCGTAAAGAAACGGGGAAATGGCGGGGACGCAAATCCCACTCAGGCAGACGTGCGACTTGATTACTACTCAACATTTGCGGTACCCAGATACTCTAATTAAGAGAAAAGGTCAATAGGTTAAATAAGTAACTTAATCAGAAAATTATGCAAAGTGCCACAAATCAAACACATTACACAGCCCTTGAGATCGATACGGTTATGCAAATCGATCACCCGAGATCAGGACAATGCGGCACTGGAAGGAACAACCCAATCAAGGAGACTCAGGAAACCTAGGCTGAGATGGAGAATTCTGGGTACCTGGGTACCTGGGGGTGGCCACTGGCATCCCTGGGGCATGTGACCTGTGAGGAAGGGTCAGTCTCAGGCTCTGAAAGGGCCTAAGGGTCATCAGTTTCTTATGTGTCAATGGTGGGTGCAACATGGTACAGTGTGTGGGATTGGGACCTCCAGGCCTGGCTTGAGCCCCAGCTCTGCCTCTGCCCAGCTGTGTGGCCTGGGGTCAGTCACTTAGACTCCTGGGAGTCATTCACACAGCAGAGATACTAATGCCAGCCTCTCAAGCTTTGGTGTGTGTGTATTTGTATGTGTGTGTGTGTGTGTGTGTGTGTGTGAGAAAGTGAAAAAGTTAGGGGCTTGTGGTTACGGGTCCAATGAGATTTCCTTTCTCTTCTGCCACTTTCCCTTCTTGCAAATTTATGCAGCCAAGACACTTTCTCGGTGTCCTTTATATCCAGTTAGGACAGTGGCTGTCCACTGGGGGGATATTTGGTGGGTCTGAAGATATTTTGGGTTGTTATAACCAGTGGGGGTTGGGAGTGCTACTGACATCTAGTGGGTAGAGGCCAGGGATGCTTCTGAACAACTCACAATATACAGGACAGCCCCCACAATGGAGAATTAACCAGCCCCAGGTGTCGATGGTGCTGAGGCTGAGGCACATTGGACAGCTCATGAGAGAAAGAAAAGGTGACTGAGGCAGCCAGAGCACAGCAGGTGGCAGGAGCCCTCTGGAGGGATCAGAGAACCTGCTGACATCACCTGCCAGGGCTTCAGAAACCCCTGAGGATCCTCCCGACGAGTGCCAGCCTTCAGGGAAGGTCCCCTAGGAGACCCTGTGAGAGGAAGGACCCAACTCAAAGAGGAGAGAGCGTGCTCAGAGCAGTCCTGTCTCTGTCACAGGGGCCCAGTGTGAGACAGTGCTTCCTGCCTGGAGACCCGGGCCTGGGCTGGCCCTGGTGAGGGGGAGGCCACAGCTGGGAGACTGCCCTGGGCTGGCATTCCCTTGCAGCTGAAGGAATGCTGTAGAAATGGACCCTTATTTGGGCTTGTTTTTATCCCCCTAGGAGCGGTGGGGCTGCCTGGCTTTTCCCAGGCTTTCCTGATGTTCAAGGGAGGGACGTGGGACCTTGGGAACTGTCCCAGGCGTGGTGTGAAGGAACAGCACCCATCTCCCCTGGGTTATAGAGGGGAAGGCCTGGGGGGTTCTGTCCTTCTGCAGGGGCCAGTGCTGCTGCTGGGGACCTGGGGAAAGAAGGGTGTGGGCGTTTGCCTCTGAAGCTTCCATTAGGCACTCAGGCCCCCTGATGGGGTATTCGGGGGCTGAGCTAAGAATCCAGTGGGACCTTGAGGGGACTGGGGCCTGGAGCAGACCAGTTAAGGCTTCCTCAGGGCAGAAGGAGGTGTACGCGTTGGGCCCAGTCTGTGGGAGCAGGGAGGGCACTTATCTTCCTTCCAAGGAACCCCCCAGTGTTTTGAGCCTCTTCCTGCAGGGGTGATGCTTGGATGTCTGGAGATATTTTTGGTTGTTATTAACCAATGGGGGTTGGGTCTGGAGACCCCGGGCCTCTGAGGCCAGAGGGTGTCACATGATCAAGGCCATGACCCCTGCCATGGTGTTCAGAGCTGGAGAAAAGAGCAGAAAGGATAGTAAGGGCCCATCAGGCATCTGTCCTTTTGTCCCTTTTCCCAGGACCATCAGTGGCCATGCAGGCCTGCAGGCTTCACTCTCCCAGTGCTCCAGTCACATACAATTGGAGCCATCACAAAATCCTCCCCAACTGTGCAGTGGGGAAGACCAAGGTCCATAAATGGTTGGGGTTTTGCCCAAGGCCATATAGGAGGTCAAGGGCAGGGCCAATTTTGGACCCTGGGTCTCCTGACTCAAGACTAGCACCAGAGTGTGGTAATCTCACAGCTGTCCCTGCTCACCCTTGCTTAGGCCTGCTCATAAAAGTACCCTTTGAGAAAGGGCTGTATTCACTTTCTATGGCACTGTAACACATGACCCCAAGCATTTATTGCCACACAGTTTCTGTGAGTCAAGAGACCAGGCGCGGCTTAGTCATGTCCTCCCAAGATCTAGAGGTCTGTCACCAGGATGCTGTCATGGTGTCGGCCAGGGCTGCAGTCTTCCCCAGCCTGACTCGGGGGGGAATCTTCCAAATTCACTCATGTGGTTGTCGATAGTTCTTAGGTCCTCGCTGGCTGCTGGCCAGAGACATCAGTTCCTTGCCAAGATGCCTCTCCAGAAGAAAGTTCAGGATATGGCATCTGGCTTCCCTCAGAGGGAGGGGTGGAGAGAGTGACAGCGAGTGAGACAGGGTGAATAGGCAGATTTGGGTAACCTAATTTTGGGATGATTTTGCTGTATTCTATTTGTTAGGCATGAGTCCCTAGGCCCAAGTACACTGGAGAGGAGGGGATTACACAAGGTTGCCTTGAATACCCTGAATACTGGGAGGCAGGACTCAACGGGGTGGGGGGGGGAGGGAGGGGTGGAGGGAGGCATTATAAGTTCCACATCCCATAGACACCATCAAACAACCCATTTCCTGGGGTATGCCTTTGGCTTCTCCTCTCTTTGAATAGTTCATTCACTTTCAAACTCTTAGGGGAAATTCCCATAAATAAGACAATTTAAATGAGGCTAGAGCTGGGTGAGATGGTTCATGCCTATAATCCCAGCACTTTGGGAGGTGGAGGCGAGAGGATTGCCTTAGTCCAGGGGTTTGAGACCAGCCTGGGCAACTTGGCGAGACCTTGTCTCTGTAATAAATAAGAAAATTAGCCGGGTGTGGTGGCATGGAATTCCAGCTACTTGGAAGTCTGAGGTGGGAGAATCACCTAAGCCCAGCAGGTTGAAGCTGCGGTGGCCTTGAATGTGTCACTGCACTCCAGCCTGGGTGACAGAGTGAGACTCCTACTCAAAAAATAAAAAATAAAATAAAATAAACAAGGCTTGAACTTCTGTGGGTTATTTTCTACCCTCTATGGCCCTGACTTCAGGTCCAAACTTTCAGCCCAGATCAAATACAAGTTTTTTTTCTAGTTGAACCACTTAGATTATAACCTCATCAAATGGAGATAAAAGCATTTGGCCGTGGGTTGGAAATATCAGGTTCTAGTCCCAGTTTCAGGGACTCCAGGCAAGTCACTCAGTTCATGTATTTTCTCCTCCCAGTGTGACCTCGAGGGAACAGGGGGCTGCAGGAGGTTAGTCAAGGCTTCCTGGGGGTAGGAGGCAGCATACATGCCTACATGCTGGTGCAGAGTCTGTGGGGGCAGGGAGGGCATTTTTCTTCGTCCCAGGAACCTCCCAGTGTCTTGAGTCTCCTCCTGCCAGGTCTGGAGACCTTCCCCCTGTTCCCTCAAGGTCACAAGGGGAGGAGCCTGGGCTGGGGAATTTCTGGTGTATGTATCAAAAGTGTCTCCTACTCAGGGGACAGAAACTCCCACATTCCTGCTTCCCTCTGCCCTTCATGGAATCTCACACCTGAAAAAGGACTGTGCCTCAGGGAGGGGCTATTGCATTCCTGGGGGAGTCTGGAGAGAGGGAGGGAGGCAGGAAGAGAGAGACCCAAGGAAGAAGAGGGGCACGAGTGGAAGCAGACTGCAGCTCCGGCAACATGGCGCCCAGCAGCTGCCCTGAGCTAGCCATGGCGCCTGTGCTCCCGGGAAGTCAGGCTTGAGGCTTCCAGGCAGTTCAAAGTGGGAAGACCCATTTGGACGGCTGGACCTCTGGCCCTAACAGGGGGCATACAGAGGGCAAGGGGCTGTCCGAAAGGACTTCCTCCCCAGACGTGCTTCTTTGCCTCACCACACTTCCGGCCTTTGCCCAAGGTGGGCCTTTCCTGCTCTGATTTCTTGCCCACACTTTACCCTGCCCTCTCCCTGGGCCTCGGGACTCCATACCAGTGTGACCTCGAGGGAACAGGGAGCTGCAGGAGGTTAATCAAGGCTTCCTGGGGGTAGGAGGCAGCATACATGCCTACATGCTGGTGCAGAGTCAGTGGGGGCAGGGAGGGCATTTCTCTTCCTCCCAGGAACCTCCCAGTGTCTTGAGTCTCCTCCTGCCAGGTCTGGAGACCTTCCCCGGGTTTCCTCAAGGTCACAAGGGGAGGAGCCTGGGCTGGGGAATTTCTGGTGTATGTATCAAAAGTGTCTCCTCCTCATGGGCCGGAGCCACAGTGTCCACGGTCCCTGGGGGATGCTGTCACCCAGTGCTGGAAGGGCATGGGTCTGGGCTCGCCGGCAGGAAGGTGCTGCTGGCCGGGGCAGGGAGGAGGCAGTGAAAGCTGCTGCGAATGGCTCAAATTCATTTCTAATCCACTTTCCTTCTGAAGTGGTTTTGAGGAAGTGCGATATCTGAAAAGGCAGCTAATGTAGGTACTGTAAATAGTACATCCATGGCCATAATGGAGGGAGAGAGGGAGCAAAAGATGGATTAAGTGCCCACTGTGGGCTTGGGAAAAAAAATCCTTTTGATCTCTCCCCACAGCACAATGCCCTATTACCTTGTTGGCTTGCATCAGCCAGAGAGAGGATGTTTCTTATTGTGATTGCTGCAAATTGGTACCTGTTTCCCAGAGAGCAGCTTTCCCCTGAATTAAGTAGAGCACCCGGCTCCATCCTGGGTGATAAGGACCTCCTATTAGTGGGTAATGTCAGCACTGAGCCTCCTCCTGTCTCCCTCGCCTGCCTTGGGGACCCTGCGGCTGCCACACTCTCTGAATGCAGCCTTGCAGGCACAGGTGCAGCCAGAGGGCTCCCTGTTCCTTCTTACCCGGTGATGTATTCAGTCTCCTGACGGATCTTTCTGGTGGCTGTGGTGGACCAGAGTTGCTTGGGAGAGGTAGTGCTGACCTTTGAACTTGTCTTTCCCCAGTCTTGGGCTTTTCAGGTTCTCGCTTCTGTTTAAGTAATCAATTTATGCAGCAGGGACTTATTGAGCACCTGCTATGTTCCAGACATTTTGATGGGAGCTGGGGATACAGCAGCGAACAGCACAAACTCCCTGCCCTCAATTGGCATGCAGGGAAAGTGTCACCGTCATGCACTATCCCAAATCTGGGGGTGCCAGGACTCCTCCCTCCCCCTCAACATCTGCATCCAATTGGCCCCCAAGTCTCCTCCCATGAGTCTGTCTGTCACTCTAGGTACCCAAACGGATCTGTCGACTTCTTTCTCAGCTTCTGGGTCCGAATGGCAGCATCTCTCACTCTGTGCCCTGCATTAGCCTTCCGGATTAGCCTCCTGTTTGCTGCTGTAACAAATTTTTGAATGCTTGGCTTAAAACAACACACACTTCTTATCTTCTAGTTCTGCAGTTCAGAAGTCTGATGGGGTCTAGCTGGGCTAATAGCAAGCTGTGGACAGGGCTGCGTCCCTTCTGGAGGCTCTGGGGGGAATCCCATTACCTTTTCTTTTCCAGGTCCTAGATGCCTCCCTAGTGCCAGCTCAAGCCCTCCTTCTTCCGTCTCCGGTACCAGCAACGGCGGGTCCAGTCCTTCTCATGTGGCACACCCAGTCCTACCCACACCCCACACATCCAGCCCTACTCGCACAAGCACACACATCCCCCACACCCAGCCCTACACACACGCACACACACACACACACACACACACACTATCTCACACCTGGCCCTACACACATACACACACACAGCACTTCACACCCAGCCCTACACACACACACATACACCACCACACACCCGCCCCCCCACACCACCTTACACCAGGCTCTACACACAGACACACACACACCCAACCTCACACCAAGCCCTACACACACACACACCCCACCTCACCCCCCCCCACACCACCTCACACTCACATCTGGGCCTATACTCACACACACACACACCCCACCTTACCCTAAGCTTTACACACACACACACACACACACACACCACCTCACTCACCCCCCCACACCACTTCACCCCAGCCCTACACACATACATACACACACAAACACACACACACACACACCCTATCTCACACCAGGCCCAGCTCGGCTGTTCTCCAGGGGAGGAAGAGAGATGCAGAGCCACACGAGAGCCAGGTGTGAGGTGGTGTGTGTGAGGGGGGGTGAGGTGGGGTGGGGTGGGTGTGTGTGGAGAGCACACACACACACACACACTCACACACACCACCTCACACCAGGTTTTCCACACACACACCCACCCCACTTCACCCACCTCCCCACACACACCCCACCTCACACCAGGCCATACACACACACACATCGTACCTCACACCCTGTCCTACACACCTACACACACACACACCACCTCACACCTGGCCCTACACTCACACACACACTACCTCACATCCAGCCCTGCATACACACATACACACACACACACACACACACACACACCCTACCCCACCCACACACACCATCTCACACCTGGCCCTACGCACACACACATACACAACACCACCTCACATCTGGCCTTACACTCACACACACACCGCTTCACACCCAGCCCTACACACACACACACACACAGTGGAAGAGGCCGGAGAGGAAGTCAGCGCGCCTGCCTGGGATACACAGAGGCCCTCGAGGGGTGGGTCTCAAGTCAGATCTGTACTCTCCACAGCCTCGTGTGGCTCTGCGTCTCTCTTCCTCCCCTGGAGAACA
>CAUYQG010022971.1:0-15049 GCA_963574415.1 Tarsius wallacei
AGGGTAGATGGGTTGCCTTTACTTCTGTTTGTTCAATCTCCTATTCTTCCTATTGTATTTCCTCTTGCTTTGTTCAGTTCTGGAGTTGGACTGTAGGTTGAGGGCAGTCCTTTTTGCAGTTTTGAGATTTAATTAAGGGGGGAGCAGTGATTCAAAATCTCTTTGCAGATTTCAGTATCCGCCAACAGTTGTATGGAGAGTCTGAAACTCACTTCCCACTGCCTTGGAGTCTGTCCATGCAGTGGGGCTGTAGGTTTATTCCCTGAAAGTGAAATGAGGTTGACAGAGGAAAGAGAATGGAGCAGGCAGTGGGGGAAGAGGGAGGTGGAGAGAGAGAGGAGTGACAGGGAAAACAGATGAGCGTACCAACTGGCAAGTGAATAGATACACAAATACTGAAACAAATAAAAAGAAAAACAATAACCATGACTGAAAACTAACCAACAACCATATAAAAAACTAAAACATACAATGAGGCTAACGTACAAGCTAACCAACCTTCTTACTGGTGTGCTATTCCTCTATACAAAGGTGGGGTTTACAGAGATATAAAAAAAAAGGAAAAAAAAGGGAAAATGAATAGATTAAAGTCAGTAAACTAACAGAACCAACCAAGCATACTCTGAGACTTTTCCTTTAAGTCCAATGTCCTTTCAGCTCTGATTTCTAGCTGTCTTGGTAGGCTGGTAGAATTGTTCACAGATAGGGTCAGTTGCCCCTGGCCTGCTGTGAAGAACAGTTCAGATATGGGCTCCCTGCCCAGTCTATTACTGAGATCTGACAGTAAGAAGAGCATCTGTCATTCCCATTTTGATGTTGTTACCTTGAATCCCCAGCAGGTGGTGATATCTCACCACTCCAGTAGTCATTTACCTGTAGCTGCTGAAGCCTGCAGTCCAGAGGGGAGGGAGCTGTGGTGGCCACCTCCCCGAACACGGGGGGAGCTCCACAGGCCTGGCTCCAGGCGAGGGCCATGGCGTGGCAGTGGCACTGGCAGCAGCAGCCATAGCAGCGGTGATCTCAGAAGATCCTGCTCACAGGGGCATCACGGTCCGAAGTCGTGGGTCGCCTCAGGCATGGGCAGGCAATGATCGCAGCAGTGGCATCTACAGCTGTGGCAGCGACCCAGACCACCGTGATGTTTGAGCAGTGTCGGTGGAGGTGGCTGAGCTCCCTGTGAAGAGCAGGCTGCCGAAGATGGGAGCTGCAGCCTGTGGGAGACAGCTAGGGTCTTTATGAGTGTTCTCTTTCGCAGAGGGTCTTACAGACCATGCTGCCCCATCGCCATCTTGCCGGAAGTCTGCCATTTATTTTTAAAATACACTTATTTTCAATGTCTAATTATACTTTGTCAGCAGAAATGCATATTTTTTATGCTTGACAACTATCAAAAGGAACTATTTTCTTATTAGAAAATGCTAAGTGTTTAAATTCTGCTTTTGCAAAATGATAGTAAACCAGTTTTTAGTGTTTATTTTCAGTTCATATAAATTACAAGAACTTATAAGAGTTTCTGTTGACATATTAAAATTAAAAACATGAAATAATTGTCCATATACATTTTTAAATGACTATCACTTTATAATGGTTGTATATTTTTTAATTCCATAAAGGAATGTTAATGCTTTATGTTGAGCAAACTAAGGAGCAGCAAATGTAAGGACTTTCTTTTATTTTAATAACTCATTAGTTACCTCTTTATTTCTCTTCTTTCTGCTCTATTTCCCACTATTCTAGGAGTCACATGAGTGACAGGCTTCAGCCTTTATTTAATACATTTTTTTAACCTAAAAAAGTGTTTAATCTTTAGAAAGTAATTGATAGATATGGGCAAATAAAAATATAAATGTGTGACATTGCTTTTATACTGTCTGAGATTCTGCAGTAATAGTGAGATTTCCAAATTCAAGGCCTTAATATATGTTACCTATTTTGCATAAAAAGATTTTACTTTATTCTGCAAGAAAGACATTCTAAAATTCAAGTTTCATTAAGTGTTATATCATTTAAAAAACTCACTAATTTCTCAATATAAAGTGTGCCTTAATGCTTAGTGTATTTCTTTTTTTATATACACCCCCCAAAATTGAATTTATTTATTTAAAAATGTATATTTATTCTCACATGTTAAACTTCAGTCAGCCTGAAAGTACTTTCAGTTTGATGCAATGCACCTATTGAGATGCTTTTTCCACTGCTCTAAACAGTTTTTGAACTTGTCAATTGTGTTGCCTTTCAGTACTTCTGTCATTTTTTGTTTCACCTCTACCACACTGGCAGACATTTCCCTTTGAGGACATTTTTTGGTCCAGACAAACAAAACAAAGTCTCCCAGAAGAGATCAGGTGATTAGAGAGGGTAGGGCATGGGGTTTTGCCATTTTTGGTCAAAAAGTGTTGGACACTCAACGTGTTGTGGGCAGGTTCGTTATGGTGGAAGGATCAGAAGTAACCTGTTTGCCACAACTTGGGACATTTTTCCTTCAAATCATGATACAACTTTCTCAAAACTTCCAGATAAAACTGGTTGACTGTTTGATTCAGAGGAACAAACTTTGAGTGTACTTCAAGGGGCCCACTCTCAAAAAAAAAAAAAAAAAAGAGATAATTTTGGAGGTTTGGACTCTTCCTCTTATATGAAATATGTGCTTTTTTGTTCAGTTACTCTATCATATTCCATCATCAATGACATATGAGTAAATATCTTGAACAATTTACCATTTTATTTTCAGCACCTGTATTGGAGGAATGCTTCTCTAGACTAAAATATATTTCATCTAGATATTCTAGTTATCATATAAATTTTCTTTTCTGTAAAAAACTCACATTTGTGTATATAGATTGTTTGTCCCTACTGTTCTACTTTCATGGCTGTAACTATATTTGCCAACACGCTGTATTTGCACTGACAACAGAACATTGAAGAAAGGCACACCACGTACAGATCTCAGCAATTCTTTCTAAGAAATTGCAAATGCCATTCAAAGGGAGTCAAGAGTTCAAGACTTAATGCGCTAATAAAGCTGTACATCCCAAAGTGAGTCATTTACAATGGCACCACATCATCAGTAAAGTGAATCCAGATATCCTATACATTATGGTGAACAGTTTCAAATCTCATCTCCCTACAGCACTCAGTGAAATGAAGCCAAGTAAAACAAGTCCCGATTTTTCACATTTACTGTTATTAAAGAAAAGAACAAAGTAGTGCCAAGGGGAATGAGAGAATACGGCTATGGCTATTCAATTGTGAAGAAAGTAAATTAATAAAACTAACCTCATTTCTTTTGTACATGCATTCAGTAGATGCCCCTGGAGAACAATTCCCTTTATGGAATTGAATAAGAATGGGAGGGGGATTATGCAGCTTTGCAACTGGGTCTCTTTTAGTAACATTTGCATCAATGCATCACAAGGAACTAGTATGTCACCCTGTTTGCCATTTAATGCTTGGTTTCTTGTCATGTGGGTCATGTGGGTTATTCCTTTTCCTTTATGTTTGCTAGAAACTTTGGTAAATATTATATTCTCATTAAATGCACCATATAAAAATGTTATCGGAGAGAAGAGCAAAACAATTTTGTGAATATATTCATGAGAATTCTTTACATCTTTAAAACATACACTCTGGGTTCATGCAAAATAATAAGTACACATTTTGCTATTGCTGTGCAAAAATTAATGCATATGCTAAAAAAGGCTTTCTTCACTATGACAAACTGAACAACCTCCAGGCTGTTCATCTGCCATGAGAAGAATTTTTCATTTTAATGACTAGGTAAGTGATATATCTGCAGATATTTTCCATCCTGTCTGACTTGCTGTCCTGTTTTTTTTTTTTTTTTTTTTAGTGGATTCCACTTAAGAATTTAAATTCACCATAATTTAATAGCATGCAACATAGGAACGCATTTTTTCTAGATAGGTAGATAAATATGCAGATAGACATTTCATTTTTTAAAAAAAGGAGAATGAGGCCAAGTACCTCAGCAATAATAAATTTTGTCATAACTCTAATCTACCAATAATTTTAGACCTAGTCCTGGTGATAGAGAGCTTTTTTCCCAGACTTTATGTTTCAAGTAAAATATCCCTTATTAAAAGCATCAAAAGAATGCAAATTAAATCTATCTCTATCTAGTATAAGCCTATTTTTTAAGGATAAAGAATTTGTCATTTTAATTTGTGCTATACTTTTATTTTTTATAGAATATTGAATTTGTAAACTTAGTTTATCTGTGTAGTTCCATAATCTACTCTCTTAATACAAAAATCAGTATAGCATTTTGTCAGTGTATACTAAATACAGTTCATAAAGTTTGTGTATGTTTATTTTTATTAAAAATAGATCTTTCTAAATAATTTTAGTGAAAAATGTTTTATTTAAAAAGTAACTTAAAATTCCAAAGTTTCTAATTAAAATAAACTATGTAGATTTTAGATTAGTAAAACAATACAAATGACTATAGCTTACATAAAGAATTAAAAGCTTTAAAAAAAAATCTCTCCATTTAAAAATATATGTTTGAATAGGCCAGGCTCGGTAACTCTGTGTGTAATCCCAACACTTTGAGAGACCGAGGTGAGTGGATTGCCTGAGCCCACAGATTCGAGACCCAACCAGGCAACTTGGTGAGACCTTGTCTCTACAATAAATCAAAAATTAGCCTGTAGTTTCAGCTAATTGGAAGGCTGAGGTGGAAGGATTGCTGAAGTCCAGCAGTTCCAGGCTGCGGTGGCCGAGAGCGTGCCACTGCATACCAGTTTGGGCAACAGAGTGAGACTCCAACTCAATAAAAAAAATAAATAAAATATATCTTAGAATAAAATACTATCTTTCTTGATCATTATACAATTAAAAAAATTTGATTGTCAAATATTGCATTATAAAACAATTAGCACAGTTAGCAGAAAATGTTGATTTTTTAAAAAAAATTTATTATAAAGATGTGGAGTACAATGCAGGGTTAGGTCTACAAATATTGATCATGCAGGTATCCTTATTGATGAGGTATGCCCCTCTCTCCCCTAGCAGTTTCCCTAAACTGCCAATCCCACCCTTACTTCCCCTGACAGTTTCCCACTACTGTCAATCATTTTCTTATAGCATTATAATTGTTCAAGGTCAGGTTATGAGTGAGAACATATGGAACACTGTTCTTTGTTTCTGTGATAAATCACTGAGTATGATCAATGCCAAATCCATCCAAGTTGCTGCAAAGTCCATATATTTGTCCTTCTTTATGGCTGCATAATATGCCATTGTGTATATGTACCACATTTTTTTAATCCAGTTCAGCTTTGATGGGCAACACAGATGGTTCCATGTTTTTGCTATTGTGAATAGAGCTGCAACAAACATATGTGTGCAGATGTCTTTTTTGTAGAATAATTTGAGTTCCTCCTGGTATATTCCCAATAGGGGAATTGCTGGGTCATATGGAAGGTCAATTTCTAGTTCTTTCAGAAATCACCACACTGTCTTCCAAAGGGGTTGTACTAGTTTGCATTCCCATCAGCAGTGGAGAAGCATTCCTATTTCTCCACATCCTCACCAGCATCTGTTGTTGTTTGTGTTATTAATGATGATCATTCTTACAGGGATTAAGTGGTTTCTCAATGGGGTTTTGATTTGCATTTCTCTGATGATGAGTGAGACTGAGCACTTTTTCATATGTTTCTTGGCTGCCCATATATCTTCTTTTGAGAAGTGTCTATTCATGGCTTTTGCCCACTTTTTGAAGGGGCTGTTTGTTTTTATTCCTTTCAGTATTGTCATTTCCAGTTCTTAGAAGAATGATATTGGTAATTTAATGGGTATTGCCTTGAATCTGTAGATTGCCTTTGGTGGAATGTACATCTTAATGTTGATTCTTCCTATCCGTGACCATGGTATATTTTTCATTTGTTTGTGTTTTCTTGGATTTCTTTGAGCAGTGTTCTGTAATTCTCATTGTAAAGGTCTTTCACTTCTCTGGTTAGGAAGATGTCAAGGTATTTCTTTTTTTTTTTGGTGGCTATGTGAATGGGATTGTGCTTTTAATTTGAGTCTCTGCTTACTTGTTGTTGGTATATAGAAATGTGACTATCTTTTGCACATTTATATTATACCCTAAGACTTTCCCAAAGTCCTTTATCAGTGCATGCAGGTTTTTGACAGATTCTCTTGGATTTTCAAGGTATAGGATCATATCATCAGCAAAGAGAGATAACTTGACTTCCTCTTTTCCTATTGGGATACCCCTGATTTTCTTCTCTTGTCTAATTGCCTGAGCTAGGACTTCCAACACAATATTGAACAAGAGGGGTTAGAGTGGGCAGCCTTGTCTTGTTCTAGTTTTCAGGGGAAATGTTTCTAGTTTCTGTCCATTTAACAATATGTTAGCTGTGGGTTTGTCATAGATGGCACTTACTATTTTGAGGTATGTTCCCTCTATACCTTGGCCTTTGAGGGTTTTTATCAATGAGGGATGCTGAATTTTATCAAAAGCTTTTTCTGCATCTAATGAGATAATCATGTGACTCTTGTTTTTACATCTGTTGATGTATTTAATGACATTTATGGTCTTGTGAATGTTGAACCAGTCCTGCATCATGGGGATGAAGCCCACTTGGCCATGGTGGATGATTTTTGAGATGTGTTTTTGAATCCAATTTGCTAGAATCTTGTTGAGGATTTTTGCATCTATGATCATAAGGGATACTGGCCTGTAGTTCTCTTTCTTTGTAGTTCTCTTTCTTTACCCAGTTTGGATATCAGTGTGATGTTAGCTTCATAAAATGATTTGAGGAGAATTACATCTTTCTCAATAGCCTGGAATACTTTCAGTAGGATTGGTATCAGCTCCTCCTTGTACATTTTATAGAATTCTGCTGGAAAGCCATCCAGTCCAGGGCTTTTTTTGTTAAGTAGTTATCATATGACAGAGTCAATTTCCTGGATTGTCATTGATCTATTTAGTGTCACAATGTCTTCTTGTTTTAACTTAGGGAGGTTGTGTGATATCAGAAAGTCCTCCATTTCATCTAGGTTATCAAGCTTGTTTCCATATAGGTGTACATAGTAATCTCTGATAATATCTTGAATTTCTTCAGGGTCAGTTGTGATTTGATCTTTTGTTTTTTTAATGTGTTTATTTGGGCTTTTACTCTTTTTTTCGTCATTCTGGCTAGGGGTCCATCAATCTTGTTAATTCTTTCAAAGAACCAGCTTTTTGTGTTGTTGATGTTTTCTAGGATATTTTTGTCTTCCATGTCCCGTATTTGGGCTCTTAATTTTGTGATTTGGATTCTTCTGCTAAAGTTTGGGTTTTGGTGGTCTTCTCTTTCTAACTCCTTTAGGTGATTTGTCAGGCTCTCCGCTTGTGATCTTTCCATTTTCTTGATGTATGAACATAGAAATATAAATTCCCCTCCTAGAACTGATTTCATGGCATCCCAGAGGTTTTGGTAAGAAGTTTCTTCATTTTCATTTGTTTCCAGAAATCTTTCAATTTCTTCTCTGATGTCAGTGTTGACCCAGTCATTGTTCAGCATCATGCTGTTTAGTGTCCATGTCTTTGTAGACTTTGGGGAAATGTTGCTAGTTTTGATATTTACTTTTATTCCACTGTGGTCTTAGAATGTGCATGGCAAGATTTTAATCTTATGGAACTTCTTTATGCTTGATTTATGGCCAAGGATGTGATCTATCTTGGAATATGTTCCATGTGGTGATGAATAGAAGGTACATTCTGTGGTTGTTGGGTGGAAAAATCTGTAGATATTGACTAAGTCCTTTTGGTCAAATGTCAAGTTTAGGTTTTGGATCTCCTTGTTGATTTTTTGCCTTTATGATCTATCTAGGGCTGTCAGTGGGGTATTCAAGTCCCCTGCTAAAATAATGTTAGAGACAATATCTTTTTCTAGTTTATTTAGTAGTTGCTTTACAAAAGCTGGTGCTCCTGTGTTGGGTTCATATATGTTTAGGATGTTTATTTCCTGTTGATGAATTGAAACTTTTATCACTATGTAGGGTCCTTTTGTATCTTTTCAAATTTTTGATTGCTTAAAAGTTGTTTTGTCTGTTATTAAGATTGCAACCCCTGCCTTCTTTTGTGAGGCATTTGCCTGGAAACTCATTTTCCATCCTTTAGCTTTGAGTCTGTGTGAATCCCTTGTAGTGAGATGAGTCTCCTGGATGCAGCAAATAATGGGGTCATGGTTTCTTATCCAGTCCACCATTCTGTGTCTTTTCAGTGGTAAATTTAGTCCATTCACATTCAGGTTGATTATTGAAATGTGATTGCTTATCCTTATCATGAGGTTCTTATAAGGTTTTTTCTTTGCTTATTTCCTTTTGGCTTGTATGCTTGTGTTTTCAAGTTGCTTTTTGTGCTGTATTCTCTGTTGATTCTGTTCTCTTCTGTTCTCTTGGGAAGTGTGTGGTCATTCTTTTTTTTTCTTTCTTCTGTGCTTAATACTTTTTTAAGTGTATTATGTAGAACTGGTCTGGAAGCTGCACAATCTCTTAGGGATTGGATGTCTGGGAAGGATTTTAATTCTCCATCACTGATGAAGCTGAGCTTGGCTGGATAAGAAATTCTTGGTTGAAATTGTTTATATTTGAGGACTTTAAATATAGGGCTCCATTCCCTTCTTGCTTATAGTGTTTCTGCTGATAGGTCTGCTGCTATTCTGATTGGTTTTCCCCATTTCATAGTCTGATCTTTCTCTCTTGCTGCCTTTAGGATTTTTTCTTTTTTGCCTACTTTGTGTAGGCAAATTACTATGTGTCTAGGGATTTATCTTCTCATTTGATATCTTGTGGGGGTTCTCTGTATCTCTTGTGCTTGGCTGGTCATTTCTCTGGTGAAATGGGGAAAGTTTTCTTGGATTACCTCCTAGAATACTTGTTCCAAGCTGTTCTCATTTTCCCTTTCTTCTTCTGGGAACCAGTCAGGTGTAGGTTTGGCCTCTTGATATAATCACACACCTCTTATAGGCTTTGTTCTTTCTTTCTCTGTTTCTTTCTGCTTTTATTTGTCATTCTCTGTTTATGTGTGTATGTGAATTATTATGTGTCTAGGTGTTGGTCTTCTCATTTGATATCTTGTGGGGGTTCTCTGTATCTCTTGTGCTTGGCTGGTCATATGCCTGGCAAGATGGGGAAGTTTTCTTGGATTACTTGCTGGAATACTTGTTCCAAGTTGTTCTCATTTTCCCTTTTTTCTTCTGGGATACCAATCAAGCATAGGTTTGGCCTCTTGATATAATCACACACCTCTTATAGGCTTTGTTCTTTCTTTCTGAATCTTCTTTCTATGTTTTTTTACAGATTGGGTTAATTCCATGTTCTGGTCTTCAAGTTCTCAGATTCTTTCTTCAGCTAGATTAATTCTGCTTTCCATGCTTTTCATCTTGTTATTTATATCCTGGATGAAAGTTTTTATTGCCAGAATCTCTGTTACAAGTTCTTTCAACATTGCATCTTGTCTTTCTTGAGTCTTGTTCATTCTTTCCAACCATTTCCTGGTTCCTGTCGTATTCTGGGGTCATTCATTGGTGACTTCCATTGTTGGGGCACCAAGATCTGATTTCTCAGGAGTTTTGTCTTTGGTAGACTTGGAATTGCCTGAGGTCTTCCTTTGACTTTCCTCATTTGTGACAGATCTCTTGTTTTCCCTTTAGTTCTGTTATTCGGTGTCAGTGGGAGAGGCTTTCCCTTCTGATGTTTGCTCAATCCTCTATTCTTCCCTGAGCCAGGCTCTGGATTTGTTCTATTTTGAAATAGGATGATGGATGGGAAGCTTTGCTGTCTCTTATAGTTTTTGAAATCTGAGTAAAGTAGGGGTGGGGTACTAGGAGTCAGATGCTACTTGCAAATTAAAATATTCACTTATTGTCATATGTTTTCCCTGAGATCCACTCTCCACCACCACTCTATATGATGATGCAAAGCAGAAACCAACCCACACTACAAAGCAATCTGCAATAACAACAAAGTTAGACAAAACAAACCACAATAGCTGAAAAACCCCAAGAAAACTGAACACACACACACACATACCTAGTATGAAGTGAATACAGAAGAAAGACAAAAAGACTGAAGGGGGGAGAATAAGAAAAAAAGAAAAAAGAGGAAAAGAAAAAAAAGGGGGGATTCAGGTGGAACCCTCACACATATATTGACACACCCCTTAAATTATAAAAAATGAATATAAAAAAATCCTAGACGAACAAAAGAGCAAAATCCAACAACAGAATCAAAAGATGAATACTCAACCATTCACATACACACATAAACAGAGAATGACAAATAAAAGCAGAAAGAAACAGAGAAAGAAAAGAAAAAAATGTAAGGAGGGGATGCAGGTCAAAGCTTCACATACAAATTCACATACAAAGGAAAAAGATTTTAAAAATAGATGAACTAACAAACGGCCAGAGAATTTTTAAAATTAAAAAATAATTGAAAATTTGAAAAAAACAAAACAGAACAAAACAAAAAACAAAGACAAAAAATCCTGTCCTCTTGTAGCTGGCTCTGCAATAGTTCCTCTAATCAGATCTCTTCTGCAGAGCCACCTCGATTTTTACTCTCTCTTCAGGGAACAAAGCAGGTAAGGAGGAGGAGCAGTGGAGGTGGGTGGGGCTGCAGTTCTCCCCTCCCACTCTCCTAAGGTCAGGGAGATCTCTGTTGGGGATGTACAGGATAGTCTCTTTCCCAGGTATGTACTCTCACAAGGTTGCCCCAGCCAGGCCTATCCTGGAATGGGGTTCTCCTACTGCGACTGATGTCCAGGCTCCATCTGGGTTAGTCCCTCTCAGTCGTGGCCCAGTTATGTGGGTCTGAAGTTCAGAGGATTGCTGGGGAGGAGGGGGTTTGTGTCAGCCTGGACTCACCACTGATCTCTTTGGAGTTCTTCCTTGTCCTTTTCTAGCCACACCCTTTTTCCCACAGTTGGATCAGGTAGGGGTTGGGGCGTCTGGAATTCAGCACTCTCAGGTCCTGCTGAAGTTTGTGCTCTCAGGATATTTCCTCTGGAATACAATCGAGCCCTGAGTAGTAGATCTGCCATTCACAGAGATCGGATCTCTGGGCTGTATCCCCAGTCCCTTCCAGTGCCTTGTTAGGTCTCTCTTCTATATAAATGTTAAGGGAGCACCTGGAGCAATTGTTTGCGCATTGCTTAGGTAAGAGTTTGGGGGTGGGAGGGGAGCTTGGTGGAGCAATGCAAATCTCTGCCTGCAAAATGGCTGCAGTGGGTGGCTACTCACTAGGCATATAATCCTCTCTCCTAATTCCCCCAATGCTTTCACTTCACAAATCAAATCCTGTGCTCCAGTGGGTCTGGTATGCCAGGTGATGGTGTTCACCGGGTGCCAGGTGCTGAGAATCAGCTGAATTCAGCAGGCTTTTTTCAGGCACATTCCGCAGGCAGCAGACTTCTCTGTGGTGTTCTTGGGAGCTGAGCTCTAATTTCAGGGTGATGGGAGCTTGCAGTTGCTCTCAGTGGGGGGACCTGGGTGCATGCAGCCGAATATCACCTCAGAGGACTTTCACGCTCCCACCAGCACCCACCTACTCATGTGGAAAGTATTTATTGTCACTTGCCTCAGAGATTTTTAAACTTGACCTTTTGGCTGCCATCTTAAGCTCCTCCCTATTTTATTCTTTTTTCATCAATTTCTGCTCTGATCTTTATTATATTTTTTCTTTCTGCTCACTTTAGTTTTTGTTCATTCTTTTTTCCAGTGTCTTAACGTGGAAAGTAAGATTACCTTTTAATTTTTTTTCTTTTTTATTATAGCTATTTACAGCTACACATTTTTACTCTATGCACAATTTTAGCTGTACTCCACAAGATTTGGTACTTTGTATCTTTATTTTTATTTTCAAAGTATTTTCCATTTTTTGTTTTAATTTCTTCTTTGACTCTTTTCTATATCGGTGTTTATTTTCTAACATTTATGACTTTTGCAGTCCTTTTGGCTATAAATTTTTAATTTTATTTCTTTGGTATTGCAGGACATATATTTTTATTATTTTAAATGTATTAAGGTTAGTTCATTTATTGTCTATCATATTGTTTATAAATCAATATGATGTTTTGCTGTTAGGTACACATAATTTTATAATTGTTATATCTTCATGATTGGACACTTTTATAATTATAAAATACCTCTAGTCATCTTGATCAACAGTTTTTATTTATAAAGTCTGTTTTGTTCTGATATTAACATAAGTCATTCTGGCTTGCTTGTGGTTGCTATTCACATAATATATTTTGCTATCCTTTTACTTTCAATCTATTTATAAATCTTTGAGTCTAAAATGTGTTCCAAGGTGTCTGGTTGACTTTTGTAGCCAGTATGCAATTTATCTTTTTTTGCTTGGATTATTTAATTTATTCACACTTAATATTATTGATATAATTCAATTTATACCTAATATTTCCATGTTTTTTCTATCTTATGACATTTTTGTTTCTCTATTTTACCTCCATAGCTTTTATATATATTAAACAAATATTTTCTAATATAGATTTCAGGGCCTTTTAATAATTTTTTCACTATATTTTTTAGTCACTTTCTTTGTTATATATCTACACTTATATACATATATACATATGTATTTATAATATATAGCCATGTATCAGAAACAGATTCACATATATGCCTAATTAATTCTAGTGAGTTACAGAAATGCTACTCTTGAATATCTTGATTATTTTTCTTCTATTGTGTTACATTGTTATATATATTATGTCTCTATTACATCTATAAATGTTATAAACCCAAAAATACATTGTTAAAATTATTGCTTTAAACATTTAATAATTGTTATAATTATTACTTTTAGTTTTAATGGAATTAAAATTTAAAAATGAAAACATATATATTTTCATAATTTTGTTATATTAACCTTCTCATTTATTATTTCTGAATCTCTTCATTTGTTCCTAATTTGAATTTCCATCTGCAGTATATCCAGTACAGTTGTGTTTTTATCCACCTTCTTTGTGTTTTAATTGGCAAATTACATTTTAATGTTCTAAAGACATAACAACCACGTGCGGTGGCTCACATGTGTAATCCCAGTGATTTGGGAAGCAGAAACAGGAGGATTGCTTATGCCCAGGATTTCAAGACAAACCTGGATTGCGATCACCTGAGCCCAGGAGGTTGAGGCTGCAATGAGCTTTGATTGTGCCACTGCACTCCACCCTGGGCAACAGAGTGAGATCCTGACCTAAAATATAAGTAAATAAAAACAAAAAAATAAAATATTTAACAATATATCTTATAGTGTTATATTCAATTGATCTTATTTTATACTTACTCTTTTAATATTATTGATTTTTTGGGTAAATATTTGGGCTTGGGTGATGTTTACAGTTCACTTTCCCAAGCAGTTGGAATTACAGAAGTGTGCCACCATGCCCAGCTAATTTTTTGACTTTTAATGACAGGGCCTTGCTATATTGCCCAGGCTGGTCTTGAACTCCTGAGTTCAAGCAATTGTTTCTCTTCTGCCTCCCGAAGTGCTGGTGTTACAGATGTGAGACAATGTGCCCAGCCAAATGTTGCTTTTAAAATCAGGTATGTAAAGAACAAAGATGACATCGACACTTAAACAATTGTTTTTAATCAGTATTCTTTGCAATATCATGTAAATTCAGATTACTGTCTGTTGCCACTTGCTTACAGCCTAAATAACTTTCCTTAGTATTTCTTGTAAGGTGAGTAAGTTAGTTTCAAATATGCTTTTTGTTTATTTGATAATGTGGCCATGTTACCTTCATTTTTGAATGACAGCTTTGCTGGATGTAAGACTATTGGTTAACAATGTTTCCTTTGAACACTTTAAATATGTATTCTATTGACTTTTGTCTTCCATTTTGTTCTGGCAAAAAGTCTGGTGTTAATCTTAGGGGTTGCATTGCAAGCAACAGGTAATTTTTCTCTTTTTAATGTCAAATATTTTTCGTTGTAATGGCTTTGCAAAATTTATATCATGACGTGTTTCTTTGTGAATCTCTTTGTGTTTATCTTACTTAGAGGTTTTTGAGTTTTAGTGATGTAAAGATTATTGTTTGTCAGTAGATTTTGTTCATGTTAAGCCATTACTTCTTTGGATTTTTTTCCCATTTTTCTTCCTATCTTCTCCATCTGGTACGCCCTTTATACATATACTGATGGACATAATATTATCTCACATTCTTGTAAAATTTGCTCATTTTTATTCACTTATTTGCATTTTTCCTTCAGATTTTATAATCTCCATCAATCATTATACAAGCTTACTATTAGGTGAGTGCAAAAGTAATTGTGGTTTTGGATTGTGAATTTTAAATCATTATAACTAGGCTCAAGCACTTCTTTATTAATCAAAATAGGAATCATTACAATCAACACATTTTTGCTAATGAGAAATAGGTTTGTTTATTTCTGTAGCACAAAAATCCATGCTTTGGGATTTGATCAACTCTTGGAAAGCATTTTCTGCATCCTGCTCGTTATGGAGGCATTGTCTTTGCAAAATGTTGTTGGGATGCTTAAGACATGGTTGCTGGCAAGATGTCAGGCGAATATGACAGATGAGGTAAACTTTGAAGCCAAATTCATTCAATTTTTGAAGTGCTGGTTGTGTGACATGCAGCTAGGTGTTGTTATGGAGAATTAGGCCCTTTCTGTTGACCAATGGTGGCTGCAGACATTGCAGTTTGGGGTACATCTCATTGATTTGCTGAGCATACTTCTCAGATGTAATGGTTTCACTGGGATTCAGAAAGTGAATCAGACCAGCAGTCGATTACCAAATAGTAAGCATAATCCTTTTTTGGTGCAAGTTTGGCTTTGGGAAATGCTTTGGAGCTTCTTCTGCATCCAATCACTAAGCTGGTCACCACTAGTTTTTGTATACAATCCACTCTTCATTGCAGGTCATAATTGGTTAGAGAAATAGTTCGTTGCTACATAAAATAAGAGAAGACAACACTTTGAAACAATGACTTTTTTTACTTTCTGTCAGTTCATGAGGCACTCACTTATTGTGCTTTTCCACC